>ML781208.1:221294-233001 GCA_009831015.1 Picea engelmannii | reverse complement strand
GGCACTCAAATTTGAGTTGTTGAAAATTGTGCGCCCAATTTTGGAGCCCCCCCCCCCTTGTTAAAGGTAGAATGGCAAAGGGGGTCCGGAACGGAACGCTGGCCGTAGATCTAGGTGCAAAGATCCTGGCCACCCAGATCTGCCTGCTCCTTAGCTTCATGTGCCAAGAGTCATCCCTGATGGACGGTTGAGACTGCTCCATGATCAATAATACAGATTCTTTCAAGAACTCTCCCATCGGGATTTCTTTCTCCCTTGCTCTCGCAGTCCCGATAACCAAAACACGACGAAGCTCGATCACATGCCACATGCCCCTACTGAAATGGATAGCCCCTATCACTCATATCTCAATGTGTGTTTAAACCCAATCAACCCACACTTTATCCTTTCTACCACGTGACCAGGCACCAGGACCATGGGCCCACACCCAAAGGCGCCTTCGCATCTTGTGTATCGTGGATGGGAGGGAGTCGACCCTTGTATTTCAAAGTCACGATAGATGAGATGGTGACCATACTTAATCAGGCGCCACGTGTCTTTCAAGACTAATGGTCCCGATCCTTTCGAGGATTCTCCCACAGGGAGTTCTCGCTCCTCTTCCTCCAACCGCTTTTCCATTCGAACTTGTGCTATGATCGTGGGCCCACACCCAAAGGTGCCTTCGCATCTCGCGTATCGTGGATGGGAGGGAGTTGACCCTTGTATTTCAAAGTCGCGATAGCTGAGATGGCGACCAGACTTAATCAGGCACCACGTGTCCTGACTGGAATGAACGACCACGATCATTTCATGAATTTATCCCTAAGGGATGAGCACATGCGCTAAACCTTGTGCAACTCCGTGGTTCTAGCTTACCTGATGATTGTTGATCTGTTCCATCGATGGATCCTAGCCGCTGAAAACAAAAATGCCCACTCACTTGATTTTAAGCCGGAAATGAACTTCTTCTGTGTGTTGTGCTTGACTATCATGAATGCGGCCTTTGAATAAAATGCATTTGATGGGTTTTTAAAACCCATTTCTTTTCATTTTACACCAAGGGCCTGAAATCGGAGAGAAACATCCCCCCTTGCAAGAATTGGTGCTAACATTAGGCTCTATGGGGGATAAAGTCATCCCTGCGATGCTCTAAGAACTCCTTGCAGCTTTAGTGCCTTGTTGTTGGGCTATGGAGTCATTTATTAAGCTGAAAATAAATAGAAAAACAATATTTACAAAAAACAAAGGAGTCATCTAAGTCTTAGAAAAAACATTTTTTCAGGAAATGCCCATTTACTGGGCCATTAAAACTTCTTCTCCCTTCAAATCCTGCAACCTATAAGTGTTTTTCGAGAATACTTCAGAGATTTTGAAGGGCCCAATCCAGAGGGCATCAAACTTGTTGTGTTTACCCCTATCTCGCCTGGGTGCATCCCATTTAAGCACCAAATCACCCAGCTTGAATTCCTTCTTCTTGACCTTCCTGTCAAAGGCCTGCTTGATATTTTGTTGATGACTATGAGCTATGTCCATTACCTGCTCCTTGATCTATTGCACGTCCACCATTTGATGAATCCTTCTGACCATATGGTCTGGCTCTCCTTCATGATCCTGAATTTTTTTTGCTACAGGTAAAGTGAGCTGAGTGGGAAAAACAACCTCCATCCCATAAACAAGTTGAAAAGGTGAGGTGCCCAGGGACTTCTTTGTTGTCACTCGATCGTCCCATAGAGCGAATTTGAGATTTGAATCCCAGGCCCTCTTATTGTCTTCTAATAATCTTTTAATGAGCTTGATTAAGCTTTTATTGGAAGATTCTACCAGTCCATTTCCTTGAGGATAATAGGGAGTGGAGTGAATTAGTGAAATATTTAACTGGTCACAGAGCTTAACCAGAGGCTCAGACTTGAAAGAAGAAACACTATCAGTGACAATTCTGCTAGGACAACCAAATCTGGCTTTGATATCCTTAAGGAAGTTGATAATTACCTTGTGTGAAGCACTCCTGGTGGGGGCAGCTTCTATCCACTTGGTGAAATAGTCTGTTGCAGTCAGGATTCATCTGTGTTGGCCACTTGAAGGAAGATGAATCTCTCTAATGAAGTCCAACCCCCACTTTTGAAAGGGTGTTGAAACTACTACAGGCTTAAGTGGCAGAGATTTGAGCTGTTTCTTTCCTGAGAACCTTTGGCATTTGATGCAAGCTCTGACTTCTCTGCAGACATCGGTGAATAAGGTGGGCCCATAGTACCCAACCCTAAGAATTTTATGAGTTGTGGTCTTCCAGAAATGATGACCTCCACAAAGGCCGCTATGGAAATCAAACATAACTTTATGGGCTTCTTGTGGGTTGAGACACCTTAGAAACACCCCTAGAGGGTCTCTCCAGTACAAGGCTTGGTCAATAAGGCAATATCTGACCGCCTTGAGCTTTAAATCTCTTGCCTTTCTTTTTCCCATTTAGTCAGGAGGCTTCAACTCTTGCAAAAAATACAAAATGTCTTTGTACCAGGTGAATTATGCTAGTGATAAGCCACCCTGAGAGATTTTGTTGGGCGACTCGGCTTGTTGATTTTCTGAGCAAGTATTAATGAAGTCAACCCCCAAATCCTTGCAATTGGATTCATCCAACAGCTTAGCTAAAACCTTCCCTTTAACCAACTTGGTGGGCTTTATTTTCAGGTCAAACTCAAGGATCTTAGCAATCCATTTACCTCTTCTCCCATCTATGTCAGGTTGTACAATGATGTCTTTCATAGAGGTTGAAGGAACGTATGTAGTCACTCTTGAGTGTAAGACATAGACTCTGAAATCTTTGAGAGATTTCACCAAGGCATAGGCATGTTTCTCCATGTTCTCATACCTAATTTATGCATCTCTTAGTGCCTTACTGAACAAGGAAATGGGTTGCTCTCACCCTTCCTCATTTTTTTGCAATAACACCGCTACTATTGTATCAAAAGAAGCAAAATAAAAAACTAGGAAATCCTTGGAATAATTAGGACTGATCAGCACAGGTGCCTCAATCAATGCCCTTTTTATTTGGACAAAATATTCCCTGGGTTCAACAGTCCATTTTACTTCATTTCCCTTTATGATCATGGTTGTGATGTGTTTCACCAACTCAGCAAAATTTGAGATGAACCTCCTCAAAAAGTTAATCTTCCCTAAAAAAGCTTGGACCTCTTTCCTAGACCTAGGAAGTGATAGGGTATGAATTGCCTCTACCCTGCTGGGATCAATTCTCACTCCCTCTGCTGATACTATATGGCCTAGCAACTTCCCCTCCTTCATAGCAAACAAATATTTCTTGGGATTTAAGGAAAGACCAAACCTCTGGCATTTCAAGAAAACTTTCCTTAAGTGATAACAGTGCTCTTTATTAGACATGGAGAAGACTATGATGTCATCCAGATATATCACCACAAACTGATCTTTCTCCCCGATGAAGGCTATGTCCATGGCTCGCTGAAACATTGCTCCTGCGTTCATTAGTCCAAAAGGCATTTTGGCATACATGAATGTGCCCCAAGGAGTGGTGAAGGTTGTTTTTTCTCTGTCCTCAGGCATGACTGATATTTGATTATAGCCAGAAAAACCATCAATCATGGATATCCTAGATGCACTAGTTACCCTCTGCAATATGTGTTCCATGTTGGGCAAGGGATAGTTGTCTTTCTTTGAGCTCCTGTTCAAGTTCCTGAAATCAACACAGAGCCTGATTTCTCCACTTTTCTTCCTCACAGGGACCAAATTGGCCACCCACTTAAAATATCTCAAGGGGACAATGATTTGGGCATCCAACAACTTCTTTACTTCTCTCTCCATGATAGGCAACAACATGGGATTTATATGCCTTAGCTTCTGCCTAAATGGCTTAGCCTCTTCCTTCAGTGGGATCTTGTGTTCAATGACAGATGTGTCATATGTCTTGAGGTTTTCATAGGTCCATGCAAACACATCAAAAAATTCTCTTAATAACTCAATATATTCATCCCTCTTCTCTTTGGTCAAACTTCTTGACAACTTGACAAACTTAGGCTCCTCCTGTGTGCCAATGTTGCACTCAGTTGTATTAGCATCTTCATTTGAACCCCTACCCTTTTCTTCCACATCATTCCCATTGAATAGTCTTTCTAAAGGGACTAGTCCCTTCGGAATGTGATTGCTAGGTAGATGAATAATATGGTGATCACCAATTTTATTTAAAAATACCTCAGGGTGAGGGTGACTTTCGAGATCAGGATCCTGATCAATGTGAAATGCAGAAAATTCATTGACAGACTAAAGAAATTTTTCGATTTCAAGATCATCTTCGAATACCTTCCAATGATTGATATTGTCTAGTATAGATGGCCTATATCTTATCTCAACATCATATTTGATCTTAGGCGACAGAGGGATCCTAAACAGACTAGCTGAGACAACTAAGGAATCAGCCAAAGTATTTTCCTCTCTTGGAATAAAATAAATGTTGAAAGTTGAGAAGAAATTATCAATCAGGTCCCACACCTCGTCTTTGTAACTCCTAAGCCGATGATGCTTAGTCCGATAAGCATTTCTGACTTGCCGGATAATCAATTCAGCATCTCTGAACACTGATACCTCCTCAATTCCCATCTCTTTTGCATCCCTTAAACCCAAAACAAGAGATTCATATTCTTCCACATTATTGGTAGTTTCAAATTCTAGCTTGTATGACAGGGATATGGTTTCCTGACAAGGCGACACAAAAACCACTCCAGTGCCAGCGCTAGTGCCATCGCTAGAAGAATATCCATCGAAGAACATATTCCAAATAGAGGTGGTTGGAGGAGGTATCTCATGATTAAATATGGGTTGCCTTCTGATTTGAAAAGGGGTTTCGGGAGTATCAGTGAGCTACAATAAACTAGACCCCAAATTAGTGTCAAGTGCAAAGATAGAATGATTGGTGGGGTTTTCTTCATCACTAACAATGTAGGTCAGTTGGGATTCTTTATACAACCTCCTGTGTTCCCCTCCAAAGACTGGAATAGTGGCATATGTGATATCCATCTGTAATGTTCCTCCAAGCTTTTTAATCCAAGATCTTGACAACAACATGCCGAACTTGGGGGGAACATCAACTACTACGATGTCCATGACCACACTCTTCATTGGAAGCTGAAATAAAGAGACCATGAAATCTTTGATGAATCCAAGACATTGCACCCTCCTTGAATCAAAATAATACAAATCATGATAAGCTTTTGTCACTTCCAGTCCCAATTCTTCCATGACTATTTTGGGCATAAGGTTGTGGGAAGCTCTTGAATCCATGAGGCAATTATGAAGCACCTTATCATGTACGTTCAGGGATGTGTAGAAGGGAGGGGATGAATCATCTCTGTTTTCTACCATGGGACCTGGGAAAACTGTTGGCTTCTCATCTTGAAGATTTACTGAGTTTGTGGAAGGCTGGGGGGACTCAGATTGTAGCAGTTTGGAGAGGGACCTTTTGAAATATTCATTTTTGACTAGTTCTGAGAAGGGCATGACAATTCTAATCTTTTGAATCTCATGTTCAAAACTAAAGGAGGAAAAAGGCTTAGGATATTCCCTTACCTCAGAGGCAGGTTCTTTGGCTGTTGGCGAAGTATTCTAATTTGTATTTTCTTTAGTAGTGATTGTTACAGGTTTAGCAGGCCTTTCCACCATGGGGGGCTGATCCTGGCTATCAAAATTCCCTTCTTTCTTCTTTGACCTGAGATGGCATCTGTTAGGAGTGTTGTTGGCCTTTTTCCCTTTACCCGACTCATTGATTTGAATGTTCATAAGGGATTCTTCATATGTAGATTGAGTCAAATGGGGAAAAGGGGGAGTGTCTTCAATACAGTGAATTTCAGGGCCGATCTCATCTATCTCCTCTCCTTCCTCATGAGTAACTAGGTTATTTTGGAGAGGGGTTTGAATACTCTGATCTTCTCCATCTTTTCCCCTTTTTTCCCTTGGAAAATCCTGTGGCACATTGTTACCAGGCCTCCTTAAGACTCTGTTGTCAGTATTTTGGGGATTTATGTACATGGGCTTCCCTTCTAACTCCCATCTTTCCATTATAGCCGAAAGAAATTTTAGCACTTTAGTTACCTCGTTCAGAGAGGAATTGGATGGGGAG
Organism: Picea engelmannii; assembly: GCA_009831015.1. NCBI lineage: Eukaryota > Viridiplantae > Streptophyta > Pinopsida > Pinales > Pinaceae > Picea > Picea engelmannii. The sequence continues at coordinate 226,886 of ML781208.1, read as the reverse complement.
GCTTCAGGTCTCTTTCTGGATATGTCTCTATCAGCCTTATTCCTGAGTTAGTCAACAACCAATATGCTAGATTCTACTTCCACGGCTGCATCCTGCATGTGAGCCTGAGTAGTGGTTCTCCTTTCCCTCAACAGGAGGCAGAAATTGGGATCAAAAGCACTAGCATAAGTGATTTTAGCAGAGGCCTCTGAGGGCTTTATCTCAGGGGGGATCTTATTATACATTTTATTGAATCTCTTGGAGAAGTCAGAGACAGACTCTCCTTCCTTTCTCTTCAAAGACCCAAACTCTATCATGTAATATATGAAGTCTTTTTTGTCTCCCCATTGTCTCAAAAAGGAATTATCCAAAACCTCAATCCCATCGATGGATCCAGGAAGTAGGGCTCTAAACCACTTTCTAGCCTCGCCTTCAAGGATATGGATGAAAATCCTCATCCATACGTCTACATGCATGATAACATGATCATATGTGAAGTTGTAAAAGGATTCAAGGTGTTCTTCTGCAGCTATGTCCCCTTCGCCTATAAACTTGGGCAACTACTTAAGGTAGCCATCTGCTAGAAGGGAATTGAGAGGCTGAGGTAACAAAAGGGGAGCATACCTAGCAGCTATTATAGCCTCCATTCTGGTCATGGGGGGATTTTCTCCTGCCATAGGAATATTAGGTGGAGGAGAACTCGGAGGAGAAGGAGCTCGAAATACAGGGGATACTGAAAATGAGATTCCAGGGGGAAGGAGAAACAATGGGGGATTCAGAGAGAAGGCTAAGGGGATTGAGTCAGTAGCTTCTCGTCTCTGTACAGTAGCAGAAATAGTAATAAGAAGAGGGGTGGTAAAATCTTTTGTGGTCCTGGTTCTACGCCAAGGTACAACTTCAGGGGAGAGGGGAGTGACAAGGATTTCTCCTCCAATCCCAGACTAGGAGGGGAAAACTCAGCAGGAACACTTCTGAAATTCAGGAAATGGGAAACTTCAGAAAAAGGTCTGCTAGGAAGTCGAGAAGAAGAAAATGAATTTTCTACAGAAGGAGATGGAAAATTACCTTATTCAAGGGTGGAAGTTTTTCCTTGAGAGGCCTTTCCTTTTTTGATAAACACCTCTGGATCAGTTCCAGGCGTAGCTAGAGGCAGTTGTGGATGGGACCGCATGTGTCTACCTTTATAAGCCATAACCAAAATAATAGGTTCGCCACAGTGGAGTCACCAGGTGCATAGTAGCAATCTTGTAAGGCTTTGATGCCTGATGCACCTTCAGAATCAAAGGCTCGTTGTCATTCTATCCCAAGGAAAATTTTCAACTTCGTCCCCGACAACGACGCCAGAAATGTTGGCGTCAGAAGTCACTCCTGGATTGCAGCAGGAGTAAGCCTAATGCCCATCATTTTATGTCATGATTTTTTTATAAAGGGTGACCAAATGGAATAAAACTTAGAGCAATATCGTTCTAACTCTGAAACTAGGCCGGACATGCACAGGCAGGTGAGGTCTTAGTTAAACTTCAAACAGTAAGTTGTAGTAAGGGTGAATAGGAGGAAGACTTCTGTGAGGAAATGTGAACGACTGCTATAGGCATCAAGATTCTAACAACCTGTATAATAAAAACTTAAACACAAGAACTTCTTAAATTCAAATTACAGAAACACTGGAGAATAGAACAGTGCTACAATAAAACCTTTATTAAAACACAGTCACAATGGTTCATGTGAATCAGTCAATCATGAACTCCCTTAGTATGAGATGAAAAACAGATGGGATGAGAAAGTTGTTTGTCATTAAACAAGAAATTTCACATACAGATACATAACTAAGGAACTAGAACGTCCATTAAAAATTTACAATCGGGAGCTTCACTCTACCATTGATCCTTACAAAAATGGAAAAATTGCCTACATATACTTGGAACTGACTCAAGCACTGAAAGCGCGATCACATCAGGAGTTCAATGCTTGACGTTGAATAGCTTCTATGTCAAGCTGCGCGTGCAGACATTGGGAGGACTACCCATGCACTCGTCTGTCAGACGTGATCTTTGTCAGGATAGAATGGCAGCCTGTCTCTATGCACGCCCCTTTCTGACCTTCATATTTAAGGAAGGAGACAATGTCTCACCCACCTTCCTCATTTGCATTAACTGATTCATCAAGATCTGAGAGGCCCTGGTCAAGTCTGCATCTGGGAGATGTGGCAGCCTATCTTTAGTTGTCTTCTGCTTCGATGGACTTCTGTAGAGGGACTTGGTTGGCCAATGTGGGCAGAGCTGACGAGGCTGAGGCGATGGGTGCGACAGGAAACTAGCTATGGCGGAGGTGGCTGGGAGTGCGAGACACATGGCAGGATGAGGGATGATGAAATGGAGGACACATGTCATTGGGGTCTGAGAGGTAGTAAGCAGAGGCAGAAGGTGGTAAGAGGTTTAGAGTGGCTCACATAAAACTACCCCATTCCGGACCCCGCCCCCTATTAAAGGTAGAATGGAAAAGGGGGTCCAGAATCAATCCTTGGCCACTGATCCAGGCACTCAAATTTGAGTCGTTGAAAACTACGCGCCCAATTATGGACCCCCCCTATTAAACGTAGAATGGAAAAGGGGGTCTGGAACAGAACCCTGGTCGTAGATCTATGCGCGTAGATCCTTGCCGCCCAGATCTGCTCGCTTCTTAGCTTCATGTGCTGAGATTTGTCCTTGATGGACGGCTGAGACTTCTCCATGATCAACGGTACAGATTCTTTCGGGAATTCTCCCATTGGGAGTTCTTTCTCCCTTGCTCTCGGAGTCCTGGTAACTGAAATGCAACAAAGCTCGATCGCATGCCACATGCCCCTGCTGAAATGGACGACCTCAATCACTTGTCGCTCAATGAGCGTTTAAACTCAGCCACATGACTGGGTGCTAGGACTATGGGCCCACACTCAAAGGTGCCTTCGCATCTCGCGTATCGTGGATGGGAGGGAGTCGACCCTTGTATTTCAAAGTCATGATAGTCGAGATGGCGACCGGACTTAATCAGGCACCACGTGTCTTTCAATACTGACGGTCTTGATCCTTTCGGGGGTTCTCCCACTAGGAGTTCTCGCTCCTCTTCCTCCAACCGCCTTTCCATACGACCCTGTGCTATGACTGTGGGCCTGCACTCAAAGGCGCTTTCGCATCTCATGTATCGTGGATGGGAGGGAGTCGACCCTTGTATTTCAAAGTCGTGATAGCCTAGATGGCGAGCGGACTTAATCATGCGCCACATGTCCCGACTGGATCGGATGACCATGGTCATTTTGTGACTTTGGACCTAAGGGATGAGCCCATGTGATAAACCTTGTGCAACTCCATGGTTCTGGCTTACCTGATGACCGTTGATCTGTTCCATTGATGGATCCTTGCCGCTGAAAACAAAAATTCCCGCTCACTTGATTTTAAGCCCAAAATGAACTTCTTCTGTATGTTGCGCTTGACACTCATGAATGTGGCCTTTGAATAAAATGCATTTGATGGGTTTTTAAAACCCATTTCTTCGTATTTTACACCAAGGGCCTAAAATCGGAGAGAAACATCCCCCCTTGCAAGAATTGGTGCTAAAACCCCCTTTCTCAGTAATCCAACAATTGGTATCAGAGCAGGTTCCTTCAAAATTAAGTTTAACCACTGAAAGGTAGATCATGGAGAGCAACAACATGTATAAAAATGGAATACCACAGTTTGATGGAAAAAAGTATGGATTTTGTAGTATAAGAATGAAGGCATATATACAGGCACAGGGATTTGAAATTTGACGATCAATTATAGATGGATACAAAGAACCAACAGTTCTGCCGACAAAAGAAAAAACAATGAAACTCGGTCAGAATAATTCCAATGCCATAAATGCACTTCTAAATGGTCTTGGTGAATCAATATTCACCAAAGTTGCACATTGTAAATCTGCTAAAGATATTTGGGACAAACTTCAAAATATTTATGAAGAAGATTCAAAATTCAAAGAAGAAAAGCTCCAAACTTATAGAGGCCAGTTCAAACAACTAAAGATGAAGGAAGATGATAATATTGCAGCTTACTTCTTCTAAGTTGATGAAACAGTAAATGCAATCATGGGATTGGGAGAAGAAATCAAAGAATCTGTAATTGTGATTGGGAGAAGAAATCAAAGAATCTGTAATTGTGATTGGGAGAAGAAATCAAAGAATCTGTAATTGTTCAAAAGGTAATAAGATCTCTTCCTATGAGACTTGACCCTAAGATATCAACACTAGAAGAAAGAATCATGGGATTGAGAAGAAATCAAAGAATTTGTAATTGTTCAAAATGTATTAAGATCTCTTTCTATGAGATTTGACCCTAAGATATCAGCACTAGAAGAAAGAGCATATCTAAACTCAATAAGCATGGATGAACTACATAGAATCTTCACAACATATGAAATGAGAACTGAACAGGAAAATCCAGATGTAAAAGAAGCAACCTTCAAAGTATCCAAAAGGTCAAAGAAAAAGGGAAGGAAAAAGGAAAAAGAACATAACAGCAACAATGACGTCTCAGAAAATGATGAAGAAGTGGCCAAATTTGTTAGAAGATTGAACAAGGGAACCAATGACAGATATAGAGGTAAGCTTCCTTTGATTCATTTTAATCATGATGGTATTGGTCATTTTGATAACAAATGTCCCCATAAGAAAAATGAGAGAAATGATGAAGAACAAACATATAAAGGCAAAAGAACCACAAAGAAAGTTTTCAAGAAAATCTTATGCACCAAAGAAGACATCTCATCATCATATGAAGATGAAGTCAGTGACAGTAGAAGACTCTGAAGAAGAAGAAACTGAAGAAGAATATGAAGAGGCCGAAAAAGAATATGAATAAGCTGAAGAAGAATATGAAGAGGCAATAGTTAACTACCGAGAAGAATTATTGTGTTCCATATAAGTTATCAGAAGAGAAAAGAAGAAAAACAAGAAGCTACAAGTGGAACTAGACAAGAAAAAAGACACTCAGGAACTAGAACAAATGATCACAAATTTGAAGGTTCAAATAGAAGAAGATAAAATAATTGAAGAAGCACTCAAAGAAAAACTAGAAGAAAGAGACAGGATCATTGGAAATTTGGAAGCATAGATTGTCACATTAAGAAAAGATCTTCAAAAGAAAAATATGCAGAACAACTCAAATGTTCTAGATGAAATTATCAGCTGTAAAAAACCTCATCATGACAAGTCCAGACTTGGATACAATTAGACAGAAAATGGATCAAGCTCCAAAACAATAGGACAAGAAACATATTCAAAAATCTATGCAAAAACAATCAAAGGGGATAGGAAGGTATACAAAGAAAACTATAGGGACACTCCTCCACCGAGAAGATTCAAATTTCACAATCAATGACCGACATAAACAAATAGGCCTCAAGAAGAAAATTGATTCACAAGAGTACCTCATTTCAGAAGATCTTCAACTCCCATGTATCAAACTATCTTTTTTGGTTTATGTTATGCATGTAATAATTTTGGACATAAAGTTGTAAATTGCAGAGCTAACAACAAGAACATAAACAACTTTGAAAGTCACACACGAGAGGGTTATCCAAGAAGGCCTAGTGAAACAC
>ML781208.1:178470-192854 GCA_009831015.1 Picea engelmannii | reverse complement strand
CAAACTGATGGTCCTGCCCCTGCAAACAAAACCCAACTGTCGGAATGGCCCTAGGCCCTCAGGATAAGCTGGATCGAACCTCCCTCGATAAACTGGCTCTGGTACTAGAATGGTGTGGAGGAGTCTTTCATCCCCGAGACCAAACTGTGGAACAAGGTGAGTGGATATTTCACCACTGAGTTGCTCCCAAGGGTTTGTACAGAAAACCCCCAAACTGCATGCTCAAGAGCAATAGCAAATGCTAATCCAAAACCAGAATGAGTGATAGGTGCACCCTAGCCTCTTACTTATACTTTTCCTTCTAATTCTCTGTTGAGTTAGGTTAACTCCCAGGGTTAATCTTCTATTCTTCTGTTGAGTTATCTTTTACTCCTTTCCTTTTCCTTTCTTAAGTCAACTTAAAAATATAACTTTTAACTTCTTGACTTTTCCCCCCCTTCAGTGTGAGACTATGACCTAGTGGGGGTGCCCAGGCCACTGAGTCTCCTCATTACCTCTCTAAGAGGTGGGGGACATTACAAAGTGCTACAAGGCTTGCGTAAAAAGCATGCTTTAGGTGGTTCAGTTGAGAGAAACATGGAGTCAACATTAGGCCAAATACGTAGGAATGCAAATGCGATTAATAAGACACAATGATAACATCCTTCGATGTAATTTTAATGAGCCCAGAGAAGGTAAGCTCGATGGTTTTTCATTTTTAAAGATTCTGAAAAAGCGTAAAAGGAAACTCCACTATGGTACCTTTTTCGAAGGTATTCTAGTCGGTTCGAAAAAGGGGTAAACTAACACCGAAAAGACTTCTATTCAAAATCATTTTAATGAGTGTGATAAAGACAAGATCACTCGACAATATTTTCATTTTTAAGGAGTCTGAAAAGAGATTAACTATGGACTCCATAAGGGATGTTCTTCTAGACCATTTTAATGAATGTGAAGGAACAAGGTCACTCGACCATCTTTTCACTTTTAGGGAGTGTAAAAAGAGCTTAACTATGGACTCCGTGGGGGTTCCTTTTTCATAAATTTAGTTCTTCGGGCCTGAAAAAGGGTTAAAATTATGCTTGAGAATAATCTTCTAGGGACCCGAAGCTCCTAGAGTATACCTTTGTTCGTGCAGTTGACCATCTGGACTGAAAAAGGGGTAAACTACCGCTGGACAGACGTGCCTTCAAATTTAAGTTTAACGAGCATGAAGGGAAACAAGATCACTCGACAATCTTTTCATGTTTAAAGGGTCTGAAAAGGGCTTAAAAGGAGACCCGTTGTGTTTTTTGGGAGTCCCGAGGGTGAGGTCAAAAGTGATAATGAATCATGTAAATGAGGCTCAAACTCATAATCAGGATAAAACTAACAAGGAATCCCGAGCCTATAGTCACTAGAGATGGCATGGATGCCAAAATGCAACCAAGATCTATCTAGGGCATCCATGAAGGGTTAGGATCTACCAATAAAATACGACACTTCTAAAGCAACAATGATGGTTCTGTGTCGTACTTTGGTGGGATTGATCCTATGGCAAAGTGAAAAATACAACGAGGTGCAACAAGTGGAGGTGGAATCCCATCTTACATGCACAAAGTTGGAAAAACGACTTTTTACCAGAAGACCTTGAAAATGACCCAAATCTCCAAAAACAATTCCCAATACCCAAAGTACCACTTATCGTAACAAGTCGTAAGAAACTCTTGAACCATACTAAAATATTTTCAGTCTAGAAAAAACGACAAAGGGGTCCAAAAAATGACAAAAAGGGGCCAAAAAGTCTATAAATAGAAGCTGGCAGCTCATTATCACCATTGTTAATTGAGAAATTGGCTAAGAAGCCAAAAATGCCCCTTTGTAAAAAGAGTTGATTCCGGGAGCTTCAGTAGATGGAACGAACTTCTGCTTGGACCAAGTAAGTACATACTAACCCCTCTTGCATTTCAAATTCTCCTTTTTGCATTTAATTTTATTGTTTGGGGGGGTGATGACCTTTAAAAAGGTCGGCCCTACGTATACATGGGATGTCCTATGACAACCAATGTATGCCCACGTGCAGACTAAATATTGCACACGGGCATACACGACTGTGTATATTACAGTCCGCGTATACCCTCAACATATGGAAAAAATGAAAAAATGCAAGATCTAATCTCTCCTAAACTTGTAAATTGTAGGATGTATGTCCATTGGAGAGAGAGAGAGCATGGGAACGTTGATTTTCTGGTCGGTGAGGACCCTGCTTCTACCGCTGTCTTGGCGCAATGCGATTTACAAAAAAAAATCAAGTGTGCTTTCATGTGGGCACAACCGAGGTTGTTCAATGCCTTGATAGATTATTGACATCCTAACGTAGAGGCCTTCATGCTTGAGGGACAGTCGTTGACTCCAAGGACTGAGGATATCTACTTTCTAACTGGCCTCTCGAGGAGAGGGGAACCAGTCAATTTTCGCACATTTTCCTCTGGGCCTCTCAACATAGCGGAGTTGATTGGACTCCACTAATAAGCCGGCACAGATAAAATGGGCACACAGGTGCCGATAAACAAGATCTCGGACCTATCACTGAAAGTGATAGTTTTTCTTATTGGATGGATTACTTGATTCGCAGATCTACATCAAGCTTCCCTGGTGCACATGAATTGTGTGGTTCAGTGCTTAAATGCACAATTTTTTGACTAGAGTACTACTTTACCGGATTGCATGAAATGGCATCTAACAGAGTGTCGTATGTGGAGGCACAGAAACTTCAGGTTTGGGGATATTATGTGCTCTTTCTTCTTCGAGAGGGTACCTAGCCTTAGTTTGAGGGAGACAGTACGAGGGCATATAGCCTCTTCTCCATCAATAAGTAGATGGGCGACGCTATTTCCGCGACAAGGAGGAGGGAGGACTATTGAGGCCTTCGACGAATTTTTTTTCGACTGGTAGTCTCGGCAGATCCTGACGATAGAGGACTATCCTTATGTCGGAATCGATTTTTCCAGGGACCCTGACATGGGTGTACCTCCCAGAGTGGTATGAGGAGAGCTAGGTATGATTTTTTTTCAAATTTATTTAATTTTTGTGTCTTTTATATATATATATATATATATATATTTATATATACCAGAGCATTTGACAACTATGTATATTTTATGTGCAAACGTGGGGCCAGTGCGTCCAACAGAATTCACTAGGACTAGGTGGCGTCCTCGACCAAAGGTGGGACCAGCCACAGTCGGTGGACTAGAAGCAGCAGGGGGACCTCCAGCCGAAGAGGCTGAGAGAGTATTGAAACGGGTAGAGAGGAACCTCACCGTGCTTACTTGTACCACCCCTATGGAAGAGATCAAGGATCTCCCATCGTCCATGCAGACTCATGTATTTGGGGTACCGTGGACTTGGGTCCAGCTTTTTCGGTGTTTAGCTAACGTCTTTGTTCACTATGGCAGGGCCAATAGGCCCTGCCCTTAGCTTAGACTTGAATTCTTATGTGTTGAGGGCACCTTTTGTATATTTTTTAGGGCATGAGCCCCGTGACTCTTTACTGGACACCTATTTTTTGAGGCACTCATGCCCACTTGTGTATTTTGGTGCTTTGTGATATATATATGGATTTTTTTTGTGTTTTTGTGTTTTATGGATTACACCTATTTACAAATGTATTTACTTGTGCGTGTGTGTGATTTTTCTTACATGTGTGCAAGATGCCAATCTAATATATGATTAGCTAGAGTATCTATAACTTGATTCAATCTTTTAGGAACATGGATATATGTAATGTAATCAAAGCTTCGTTCTAAGAGACGTACCCTAAGGAACCGTCGATGTAGAGTAGGATCGTAAATGCGGTAGACTCCATTTAACTGAGACACAACCAGCTGGGCTTCTAAATAAACCTGGAGGTGAGAGATACCCAGTGACAAAGCGTCACGAAGTAACTCAAGAACTGCGTTATATTTGGCGACATTGTTTGTAGTGTCACCTAAACAAATACCTCCTGAAGATAGCAACTGGACCTGAGGTGTGAAAACCGCCCAAGTTGCAGAAGCAAGCCTCCTAGTGTGTCAGCTAGTTCCATCTGTCAACCCCACGAACACCTCTGATTCACTTGACATCTTCCACAGTGAAAAAGATAACATCAAAAAATGACACGTCCATAAAACTAACAAACAAAACTAAAAAGTAATAGTACAAGACTATACATATGTTACAAAAAGTCAACCGAGGTGACCTACCTATGAGTAATACTTCTTGAGGTAGAGCTCGTTTATAGGCTCCGCTAATACATTTCCCTCAAAATCCACCAGACGATAAGCACCCTTCTTTAGAACCCATTTTACGATGAAAGGTCTGAACCACATGGGTTTGAATTTGACTGCGCCCAGGGGTCCTTATCTTGGTCGTAGACCAAGACAAGGTCACCTTCAGATAAAATATGAGGATGAATGGACCTATCATACTGACACTTGACCTTTTGTTTGTGAGCCTCATTAGCTAAGGTTGCATCACGACACTACTCATTGAGCAGCTCGAGATATAATAAGTTCTCTTCAAGTGGTGAAGTATCTGGCAATAGATGTACTGCCAAATTTAAGGACGGGATCTGACACTCAATGGGTAAGACTGCTTCTAGCCCGTAAATGAGTTGAAAAGGTGAAAAACTAGTTGCAGTCTTAACAGACATTCGGTAGGCCCATAATGCTAAGTATAACATCAAATGCCAATTTGACTTGGCCGAATTAATCGTTTGTTGTAGAATAGTCTTAAGAGATTTATTTACAGCTTCTACCTGACCATTTTCTTGTGGGTAGTATGGTGATGAATGTTCTTGCCGCAACCCAAGATTTGACATTAACTCGGTCATCATTTTGTCCTGAAAGTGACTGTCGTGGCCAGTGACAATCTCTCTCGAGACGCCAAACCTTGTTATTATCTGGTTGAACAAAAAGAGAGTTGTTGTCTCCCAATCATCTTTGAACATTGGCATAGCTTCGACCCACTTGGTGAAGTAGTCTATTGCTACGATGATATAGTGGTCCCCCTTGTTGAAGGGGGGTTTCATGTAGTGTAATCAATCCCCCATTTAGTGAAGGGACCAACGGTAATAATGGGAAACATGGCAGCAGGGTGTGCCCTCATCTTTTGAGAGAAGATCTGACATGGGTGGCACTTCTTGATCGATTCAATACAATCTTTGATTAATGTTGGCCAGAAGTAACCGGCTTGTAGAATCTTTTGGGTTGTTTCCAACCCATAAAAATGACCTCCACATGCTCTAGTGTGGTAATCATTAATAACGATTTCCACTTCTTCATGAGTGAGACATCAGCGAAGGACGCAGTCTACACCTCGACGATACAAAGTGTCCTCGAGTATGAGATAGTTCTTGGCCTGATGGCATATATGGCGACGCTCATCATGAGAAGCAGAGGTGGGATACTTCAAAGTCTGGAGATAGACAAGTATATCTCCATACCAGGGATCTAAAGATGTGATCAAAAATATGTCTCCTTTAATAGGAGACTCCTCGGGCAGAACATCACCTGACTCAACCGGAATTTTCGAGATGAGTTCCGCAAAGACCATCGACTTTTTGAATTTTGCTCAAATGAACTCCAAGTCAAATTCCTGGAGGATAACTATCCATCTACTGATATTTCTGTCGATGACTCATCGTGTCAATACGTATTGAAATGTATTCACAATGACAATGACGGTGGTCTTGCGAAACAAAATGTAATGACGGAACTATTGGACAACATAGACTATTGCTAACACAAGTTTTTCAATGTGGGAATAATTTAGTTTCATTCCAACTAGGCCTCGGCTCAGGTAATAAATCATGTATTCTGAGAGAAAATCATCCTCCTGGACCAATACCATATTGATGGTCAACTCCACAGCAGCCAAGTACAATAAAAAATCTTTATTATAATTAGGTGGTCAAAGCAGAGTGGCTGACGTGAGGGCACATTTCAATGCATCAAAAGAGCGTTGAGCGGCTTCGTCCCAATGAAAAGGAGCATCCTTCTTTAGTAAGCGCATAAATCCCTTTGTGATCTCGGCATAGTTTGTGATGAAACACCGTAAAAAGTTCACGTTTCCCTGTAAACTCTGAAGCTAAAGAATTGTGTGCGGGGGATGCAAATGAACTATCGCCTCAACCTTGAGAGTATCGACCATGATCCCTTTTGTCGAGACTATGAAACCTAGTAGACAACTTGATGTTATGCAAAAACTGCACTTGTTTGGATTCAAGCAGATTCGGTAGTAGCAACACCGTTCAAGGATAAGTCGGAGGTGTGTTGGATGATCAACTCTCTTGTGAGATCGTGACGCTAAATCATCAAGATAAGCCTCGACTATGTGTTTGAGGTCGTGGAAAGTAAAAGACATGGCCCATTGAAATGTAGCTCCAACATTTTTCAGACCAAAAGGCATCTTCTGATAAGTGAATGTACCCCACGGACAAATGAAAGCGGTTTTGTGTTGGTCTTCGGGTTTGATCTGTATCTGATTGTATCCCAAAAAACCATCCATGAAAGAAAAGGCCTCGAAACCTGCGCATTCATTGACTATCTAGTCAATAAATGACATGGGGAAATTATCTTTTGGGCAGGCCTTGTTTAGATCACGGAATTCCATACATACGCGAATCGTACCTTATTTTTTATTGACTGGCACAGGATTCGACACCCATTGGGTCAATTGAACAAGATAGATAAAACCTTATTTGAGCAGTTTCTCTACTTCATTCTTAACAGATGTTGCTTTCTTAGGATTGACAGGATGAAGCTTCTACCGAACCGGCTTAATATTGGGATAAGTCGTGATTTCATGTTCGATGATTCTTGGATCTATGCTTGGAATTTCCTCGTAAGACCAAGCAAACACGTCACATAATTCTTTAAATAAATCCATGTAGATTTGAATCTCCTCGGGGGAGAAATCTTCTCCGACAAATATATTCTCCATGACGCCAGGGATTCTGGAGATGTCAATAGGTATTGTTTCAACTATTGTTTCCATATTTCCTTCAACGTAAACAACGTGCGTTGCCAACGGATTGATAGGACAATCTTTATCTCCATTCATAGTTAGAGTGAATTCACCTACTTCAATTCGTCTTAACTCTGGGAGGAAGTAAGATCTATGATGAAGATCATCCCAGGGTCTGTCTGGACTAGTCATTTCCTCAATAATCGCCTCGTCTGAAGGCAAGACTAAGTCTAAAGAATCTGTATCAGCAAGGGAACCTTCAGCCCAAATAGGCTCAAGCCTTGGATCTAACTCATGCTAGAGTCGGATCGGGGTCGGTAGGATCTTGTCGAATTATCAAGTATGCCACTTCTGTCATGGACAAAGGAATGGCCATTCCATGGTGTTCTATCCCTTCCATCGTAGCTGATGGGGAAGGAAGAGTCCATGGATTGTTAAAGTACGTCGTGTGAAACAATGCGATTTGAAAAATTTCGGCCTGAGGTTGGTCAGGGACAGTCGTCATGTAATGGATATTGCCATTCGGAGGCGGGTAATTGAAAGTACCCATCAAAGGTGGGCACAAACCAACCCCTACATTGACGATGTCAGGATAAGGGTTATCAATCATCGAGACCGTGGAGACTCCCGATGAAGGGTCAGGACGAGAGAAGGATAATTGATCAATGGTCACGATCTGGCCCTCGTGTGGAAACAACAAGACCCAGAAAACTGTCGTGACCACTACTTGCATAGCATAGGTCCAACTCCTTCTTAACAAAAGATTGTAGTCGAGAGACTCATCGACCACTTCAACTTCGACGCACATGGTTTTTCCCCCTAACTGCACGAGGAAAGAGGGAATGATCCCATGTGGTCAGAAAGAACGACCATCAAAAGATGTAAGAAGAGTAGGTGACGGAGAAAAAACTGGTTGGCCAATGGCCTTCCAACATGCCAAAGACATCATGCATGTCGAGGCACCCTCATCCACCACTGTACGAAAAATTTTTCGGGTAAAATTTTTTGTGGTGTAAGCCACTACTATCTCAAAAGCTATGTGGTAAGGAAGACAAGGTTTTAAGTTGGTTGTATCAAGCATGATTGTTCCTGAATTACAAGTCTCAGCAGATCCTAGGGCAGCTAACAGAGCCTTTCTCTAGGAAGGGAAACTCTGGAGGACTTCCAAAGCAGACATCGCACAAGGGGTTTGTAATAAATCTTCCACCACAGAGTAGTTCTGGGCAGCCCGTGTGTTTGGATTGTGAGTGGGTTTTTGGCTTCTTTACCCTTATCAGAGGTGCTTGGCTTTCTGTAATCATGTGCTCTAGTTGATATATAGGCATCACCTTTCATCATATACACATTTTCAGACGAAGGATTACTCGAAGATGGGGGGGTCCTTCACTTCCCCCTTCTGTGCTCGAGGAGGCTTGAGTTAGATTTTGCTCGTGTGTAAATGGGTTCGTTAACAAAGAAAGATTTTGTTGTGCCAATAACTTATGGGCCTCCACAAGCCGAGGGAACTGATGGGTTGGGTGGTCTTCCTTGCAAAGATTACAAGGATATTTCGACTTCTTCTTTTCAGTGTCGCCCTCACCAGCATTATCGGTGGGTTTCTTGTCCCCCTTACCCTTCTTTTGTTGTTTCTTCTTTCTGTCAGGATGTTGGGTGGCCTTTGGGTTTGTCATTTGCACACTATGTACATCCAACTTTTGGGTAGGGGGAATAGCTGAACCAATGGTCTAGCTGATCGTTGTCTATTGTATCGATAATTGTTGCAATTGATTTGACAATGGATCAGCGGGCTTCGTTTGTGCTGAACCAATAATTCCATCGGCATGTTGTCCATACCTTTGCCTGGTCTTGTCAAGTATTGAACTCGGTGCATCTGGCAAGATTTCGTAAAGCAAACCAGACTGAGAGTAAATCATCTCTAGCTGTTGAGCTCTCATTATCGCATCTTCCTCGGAAAACACCCTGGACGTTGCGACGTCCTTGGACAACTAGGGTACCAAAGACTTAAGGAACCACTCTAGCAGAAATGATGGTGGGATTGGCACTTTTATCAAACTCTTTCGATGTCTCCACTCTCGAATGTGATCCGAATATGGTCCACTTTTGTCTGCTCAAAGTTGCCCAACAATTCAGTACCGGCGTCGTATCTCACAGGTAATTGGAAATGGTTTAGGAAAGCCATTGCCAATTTACCAAAGGAAGAGTATCATGAGTGGTCGAGCTTGATCTACCATTTCACAGCACTCCCTATGAGAGTGTGTTGAAACAATCGCAACTAAATGGAGTCGTCTCTCAACGAGTTGGATGAGCACCATAAGTGGAAGGTAGTCACCTGATCGTTAGGATCTTTGTTAGGCTTGGCTTCAAACTTTGGGATGTCCGAAGGCAACTTGGTCGGCATAGGGGGCCAACTTGGATCATGACAGATGGGGTTGTTTAATAACTTTGTCGAGTTTGGAAAGTGTAGGGTTGGCAGAAATGGTAGTTTGGGTTGTGGGTTGTAACCAAGGAAAAAGGAGCCTAGAGTTTGACTGGCACTAGGTTGCTAGGAAAAGTTAGGTTGTTGGCCAGGGCTCTGGTAATAACCATAGCCATGACTAGTGTATTGATTTTGTGCTTGTTGAGACATCATCGGCTGGTTCTCGTAATAGGATGTAAATGGCTGGGCTTGCATCACATTCCAAGGGTTTTGAGAAGGGTTTCCCCCTGCCGATCTGATGGGCATAGGTGTTGAGATTTTCTCGAGGTTCCATTGGGGATGGAAAGGGTTTCCCTCGATTGACATCCATGGAAAGGGAATTGATCCTTTCCATGGATTTCGGGTTCCTTGTGAGGAAGGAATTCCTGAGTGTGCCCCCTGTGCAGGAATAGTACCCTGTACAAGATGTTGTTGGCCATAACCGAGGTTGCCCCCAGCCGAGATGGTAGCTGACGAGAAAGTGTTGTTACCAAACGCGTCGAACAAAGAGAAAGGTGTCTAACCAACCAACATGTTATAAGAAGGAATTGCTTGACTACCTGCTCCAAACAAGTTTACGTTTGGCTCGGCGGGGTGTTGATGAACACCGCTGAGCGAAGGGGATGAAGGAGGCATACGACCCCCTCCGTAAGGGAAAGTGATAAAGGGAGTTGAAGTGCCCCCCATAGATCCTTGTAGAGGATAATTGGAACTCCCTGCCCCTAGACCTAAAGTCTGTAGAGTGGAGGAGGAAAGTACAGTACTCGTACTGAAGCCAGGCATCTCGTATGAGAACGGAGGGCCTATCGCATTCTGGGTAAACGGAGCAGTGATCGCTTCCATTGATGGAATCAGACCACTTCTCAAGGTAGAATCAGTCGAGACCATAGTGGTTCGGACCGACGACGGTTGGTTAGGAGGTGGAACACCCCCTGTAGTGATAGTTGTGGAAGGAATATGAGTATCCCCTGAAGAAGTAGCAACGTTCGCTACCATTGATGCTTGAGACACTATGATTGGTTCTTCTAGAATCAAATTTTCTCCTCTCAAAAATGGGATGGGCATAGTTTCCTGTAACCCGATTGTCTTAAAAGACCCTTGTTGGTCTAGTTTTCGCCTTAGTGGTGGCGGGGTTCGAGGTCAACCGGTGGCAAGTGCAAAAGCCTTCATGACCGGTGGAACTCATGATCCTCCACAGTGTGAGAAGATCAAAGACACACTAGGGCTATCCATAATCGTTTGAAAACCAACATGCACTAAAAAAAATTACCTATGAGATAAAACAAGAAGTCACTATCTAGTTGGAAGAACAGTTACAACAACCAACACTAGAGAAACTGACCGGTGCAAGTGCAACTCGAATACAGAAGAACTCTCCGGGTATACTCTGCAAAGAGTGGCCCAATGTCTATCCTAGGTACCACGGTATACCCCCGCAGTCACTTGTGTAAGTCACTAAAATGATAGGCAACTAGGTTGCTAGCACGCAAACAGTCACCAAGCGGGTACAATCAACATTCAGGTGGACCGCAATGAGCAGGGTATCAAGCCTGAAACCTATCAAGGGTATCGAAAGAAAGTGTTCTGGAAGACAAATGAGGACCTCGAACAGATTCAAGAACCATGAAGCTTCGTGGAAAATGCAATCAACGGAATCCCAAGATAAGCCCTCTATATGTGTTCCCCACTACGCTTGGTCCAACTTTGGAGGGGTTATCTCTCCTACCTTTCTGGACGTGACCTCGTGTTTATCCCCTGTGTTAGAGGGGGGTCTCATATAACTTTCACGATACTGGAATTTTATCACTCCCTAGCACAGACCCTTATGTTTGCTTTTGTAGCCTTGAAGAGTTTCCTCTCCAATCCTAAATCAAGGCTCTAGCCTAGACTAGTTGATGGACCCTACAAACATAAAGTCTAGTTGATTTTAATTAATCGTTAATTTTAGTGGTTGTATTAATTTAAAGGCAATGAAAGTGAAACGAGTGATGTTTTTTAGAGATGAAATAGAAGAGCATATAATGAAACTGAAAAAAAATTACTTCTTCACAAATTCAAATTTGTACATTCAAACTCTTTAACCAACTTTTCAAACTTTTTTTTTTTTAAAGATCTTTTAACTGAAAACATCAAAACAAGATTTCACTCAACTACGAGCTACTTATTGTCCTAATTCAATCATCCAAGAATTTACGAGAGCAATCTTTTTCCTGATGATTAATGCAAACAACCAACTACTTAACCAAACCAAGTAATAAGAGATTTTTTTTATTGTTTAATGCTTAAAAAGAAAAAAGGGAAAAATGATGACAAGTAAAGACCAAGAAATGACTTCTGGCCTAAGCGCAGATCACAAAGAGTTACTGACAATAACATGTAAGTTGATTGAAACAAACTCTCAAACTTGTCTAAAAACCCTATTACAGAAAAACTTAGGAAAATTTTTAATGAAAAAGGAAGCTATGTTGTAATCACACCTAAGCTACAAACTGCTATGACAGAGACCCAAACTAAATCAAGAAAAATCCCTGAGAGGTGTGACTCTTGACAGGGAAGAGGATGACTTCCTCTTCTAAAAAAAATAAAAAATCTCAACAGGTACGCTACTGATAGTTCAACAGCAAGCATATGTACGCGATTTATGCAAGGTCAGGGCGTGTATGCACGTGTGCAGGCCCACTACAGGCCACATGCACCTCTGCAACTCCTCAAACAATTGAAAACAAGAAATCAAGCATTGGTAGGGACTACTGGTATTAAGAACCAAAATCCCTTGAAGACACAAAAACTTACTTTGACAGAAAAAAAATGCAAGGAAACTTGATAAAACAAATCTAATCTGAGGTTATTCCTAGGCTACAAAATGCAACAACAAAGACCATAAGTAGATTCAGAAAACCCCTGAGAAGGATCACTTCTAACAGGGAAGAGGATGATTGCCTCTCTTTTTTACAAAAAATATTTTATGGACTCAGACACGCTACTGATCCTTTAGCAGCCAACATATGTACGTGGGTTGTGTGAAGTCGGGGCACGTGTATACACGTGCAGGCCTTCTACAGGTTGCGTATGCCTCTGTAGCTTCTCGGAAAAGAAAAAATAGTCAAGTGGAGAAAGTAGGGAGTACTGGTATGGAAGACCAGAATCCCTACTAGCTTAGACTCTTGCAGAAACTCAGAAAAAAGGTAATCAAACCAATTTTAAAAACCCAAAAAGTATCCCCAAAAACCCTAGAGATCTCCCCAGTATGGTCGCCAATTCTGTTGTGAGTGGGAAATCCCCCTACAAACTATAATTAAGGGTTTTGTAATGCATGAAAAAATGACCTAAAGTCTCCTACTTCTTACCATCATCCCAATCATAAACCCCATTATTCATGTGTAAATACAAAGTTAAAAAGATCAAGTTACTGTACCTTAGTTTCTGTGTTTGATGTCGATCCTTTAACGTTCGGTCACTCCTTGACTGCAAGTCTCCTCCCAAAGTTGACCTACATTCACAAATGGACAAATAAAGAACTCCAAACATGCATATGATCTATGAACTAATGGGTTAGAGATTCTATCAAAATATAATCAAATTTGAACATTAAAATCCTCATATGGCAGGACGGGAAAAGTACTTTTTATTAATCTCATAAGAGTAACTTACAATAGTGAGATTGACCACTGCTCCTCGAATCTAGTCCTAGGATTCTCTTCAACTGTGCTCCAACTACTTTTGTTTGTGCTTCTCTTCACACAATGGTTGCAAAAGGTTGGGGCAAGGGGAATGCTAAATCGGGTAGAGTTTCTTTACTATTATTTTCCCCCTCTTCCAAATAGGACCCCTACCCCTTATTTTATAGGTTAGAAAGGGCTAGGTATTTGGTTGAGTGACCATCTATGGGAAGTCAAACGACTTAGGTAATCTACCTGAAACTGTGTGTTCTATCTGCACTTTCAATTTTTCGTGCTTTTTTAGGTATACGTGGGTTGTAGTGGGTTAGCTAGCATATAAACGCGTGCAATAGTGGAGCAGGGCGCGTATGCCTTCAAAACAGGGTGTTTTTAAGAAGTTGTTCAGTAGTGGCTTGGAAAAAGATGTAAAATGAGATGGCCTGGTGCCAGGTAAGAATATATGGTGCAAATTAGGGTTATAACAAATATGCCCCAATTAATGGGTAATGAGCCAGTATTTAGGGCTTAACATGCCCCTCCCCTTGAGGCAAGTTTTGTCCAAAATGCTTGAGTAACTCTGGATGCTTCTGTATAAAAGAATCATCTTCCCAAGTGGAATCTTTAGCTGGTAGTTTCCTCCATTTAATGAGATACTCTGAAATGGATCTATTCCTCAACTAGCAAATTCTTGTGTCAGTGATGGTTTTGGGCTCCAATAAGATTATTCCTTCCTTGTCAATTTCTGGAAATATAGTTTGAACTGGGATCTTGTCACCTATAACCTTCTTTAAGCATGAAAAATGGAACACTGGGTGTACTCGTGAAGATGCAAGAAACTCCACTTTGTATGCCATAGTACCAATCTTTTGCAACACCTTATAAGGGCCATAGTACTTTGGTGATAATTTATTATCCTTCTTGGCTTGCTTGAGGGATATCTCTTTGTATGGTTGTAGTCTTAAAAACACCCAATCCCCTACTTCAAAACTTCTTTCACTACGATGTTGATCTGCTTGTTGTTTCATGCGATTTTGTGCCATGGTCAGGTTGTGATTTAATATTTGGAGAACTTATTGTTGATGCTCGATGTGATCTTCCACTGCCTGAACCTTAGATTTTTATTTTAGAGGAGAAGTGATGGAAGGAGGGTGGTATCCATAGAGTGCCATAAATGGTGTCATTTTTTTGTAGTATGAAAGGAAGTGTTATACCACCATTCTGTCAAGGGTAACCATTTGAACCATTGTGTTTGTTTATCAAAGAAAAAGCAACGAAGGTAGCCTTCCAGACATTTTTTCACTATC
>ML781208.1:152991-176053 GCA_009831015.1 Picea engelmannii | reverse complement strand
CAACATTTCTTGCCACCCTAAATGCATTCTCCAATGATTTGGGTTCCCAAAGGTGAACCTCATGTTGAATGTTATCCTTTAAAGTTCCTATGAATACATCAATCAAGTGCTCATATGGAATATCTGTTACCTTTATATTCAATATTTGGAATTTCTCAATGTGCTCTGTAACTGAACCCTTTTGCTTGAGATTTATCAATTGGCTAAATAAGGTATTTCTCCTTGTATCCTCATAGCGTGCTATCATTTATTCTGTGAAAATTGTCCAAGTAACGAGTGATTTGCGAGAACAAAGCCATCGATACGATACAAATTGATTAGGTTCTAAATACAAAGAAGCAATTTGTACCTTTTGTGTATGTGGCACATTATGTAGATCAAAGAATTTCTCCATCTGAAGTATCCATGTGATTGGGTCCTTGCCATAAAACTTCCTCATATTGATCTTAGGAATGTGGTTGGTATTCAACCCAAAGTTGGAGTTTCTCCATTCTTGATTCACCTTCCTTGTGTCCTCATCATGAATTTCATGGGATACATTTTCACTTTCAGTTGTCCTCTCTATTAGGAAATTTTTCAATCCTTCCATGATCTCCCCTTTTAAACCATCCATCTTAGTATTTATTTCCTCCAACTTAGCTTCCGTTGAATCCATCATCTCTTGTAGGTCATCTTTTGTTATTGTCTTCTTTTGTAAATCATTTATGTCCCTACACATTTCTTCACCTTCATCAAGAGTCCAAGTAGAATTGTCTGGAGGCTTATTTGGTGTAGAATTTCCCTTTTTGGTGGCATGTTGGCCAAGTATCACTTTAAACCTTGATTTTGAGGTGGTTCTGCTAGACAATCTTCCTTTTATTGTATATCCAAAATTTCGGCCCTTCTGGGTATGAATTTTTCTTTTTTGTAGGTCTCTAATATTTCTTCTCTGCAATGCCACAGGTCTAATCAAAATTGGATCTTCCAAGTGGAATTTACGGTAACTTCCCCACAACTTGCTGATTTTTGGCCTTTCCAGGAGATCTCACTTGTATAGTGTGCCCCATACAAAATAATTGATATAAAATTATGAAACCCATACCTTACCTACTAAGGGTTGTCCACTATCCAATGCAACTGGTCTCACTCAATTTGGATACTCTAGGAAGAAGTTATGATTTTTTTACCCGGAACACTTGCTTGAGACTAGTCAGATACCCTATCTTCCACAGAGTGTATCTAAAAATTTAAGATGCCCAGAAGCTGAAATTGTTACCACATATACCTTACTAATTTATGTGAATATCCTCCATAGTTCAGGGTCTGAAACGTTACAGAAAAAAATTTATATCGAAAATTTCGCAATAACTCAATTCAGGATGATTCCAAAACCCTGTATTACAAAGGTTGTATCTCCGAAAGTATAAGGCCTCAGGAGCTAAAATTGTAACCCAACGTACCTTGATCCATATACTAAATATACTCCAAGTTGTTCCTTCTGAATCATTTTATAAAAAATGTTATAGCGAAAATTCCAAGGTGTCTATGATGTAGCAGCGAAACCCCAAGACCTTGAGCTCTGATACCATATGTTAGGAACCAAATATCAATATAGCATAGAAAAACATCAGAATAAGTACTCAATGCCTTAAAAAAGAGAGAAATTCAGATAATAAGCCTCTTCGAGGTGGAAACCTCCTTATGCCCACATAAATGTCCAAATACAAGATGATTCCAAATAAAAATGTCTCCTTGGTATATATAGGAGACTAGGGGGTATAATTACAACTAATGGAATAAAGCCAACATAAATAAAATAACATTACTAATGCAATATGCCCCAATTAAGGGGTAATGAGCCACTATTTAGGGCTTAACAAGTGCCATGATTGTTCACTTTTCTGACTTCATGATTAGGTAATGATGCTCATAATATCTTTTGACATGACCTTTATCCTAACCACTTGACTCAAATTTTGTACCTAAATTTCCCTTTTTTGACATGACTCGAGATTTAAGAAGATAAACCCTTACAATTCAAACATAACTAATCCTTACACCCTTTTTCTTACTTTTATTCAAAGTTCTTACTCAATTTTTCAAACCATCCCTTAGTTTTGTCACTGACCTCATAAACTTTGACACACCAACTGTGACTTATTTAGGAAAACTTTGTTTTTCAAAAAACTAAGACATGATTCTAAAAAATTGGACAAACTTATGACTCTAACTATTAAAAACATGGTGCTAACAACTCGCTCCAATGGGGATGTTATCCTCCCAGTGAGGTAGCAAAGAACAGTAGACCAAGTGCCTGACCATTGGGCTTTATTTGACTCAAAATTTTAAACTGACAAAACAAACTCACTTACAAAACTTTCTTGGCACAATTTGACCAAACTCAACATAAACTTAGGGCCTTCACTTCGGGCTTCAATTTTCTGCTGACTATTGGTTCGAAATGCTTCATCTGAAAATAAAATGATTATTTACAATGACATGAAGATATTGAAATATTTTTTAAACCAACTTTTTTTTAAGAAACCTGTCATTTACAGGTCCCCCACCAATAAGATCTCCATTAAGCTCCTGCTACAAATATGCATTGTTCCCATGGCACGCAACAATCTTGAATGGTCCTAGCCAAAGGTGATCAAACTTCCCATGTTTCCCTCTGTCTTCATTCCTTGTGTCCCACTTCAGTACCAAATAATTCACCTTGAAATCATCTTCCTTAGTGTGTCTATCAAAATCTCTTTTCATTTTATCCTGGTGCAACTGTGATTTATTGAAGACATGTTCTCTCATTTGATGTACATGGATTAATTAGTTTATTCTCCTTAAAGCATCATTACGTTCAGCTTCTTGTTCTTCATCAGTATCATCACTGGAAGTCCTAATGAGGTAGGAAAAATAGACTCTGAACCATATACAATCTGGAAAGGTGATGTGGAAATAGACCTTTATATGGTAATTTTGTCATCCCATAGCGCATATATGAGATTTTTGTGCCAAGATTTATTGTTCTCCTGTAGAAGCTTCTTAATAATCCTGGTCAATATTTTATTAGACGATTCATCCAACCCATTACCTTGTGGGTAATAAGCAGTGGAATGACCAAGAGTTATATTATAGTCACTGCAAAATTTCTCCATTTTCTTGGATTTGAATGTCATTGCATTATCAATGATGGTCTTGACTGGACAACCAAATCTAGAGAAAATATTACTTTCTAAAAGTTGAATGATGACAATATCAGTGGCTTGCCTTGTTGAGATTGCTTTGATCCATTTAGTGAAGTAGTTTGTGGCTATCTGAATTCACCTATGATGAGTAGAGGATGGCGGATGAATTCCCCCTATAAAATCAAGACCTCATTGTGTGAATGGTGCTTCAACAGAGATATGCTTTAAAGGTAGAGGTTGCAACTTTCTTTTTCCATCGAATATCTGGCATTCATGGTAGCTGGAAACTCCCTTGTATACATCAGAAAAAATATCACGCCAATAAAACCCCTCCCTCAGTATTTTTTGCGCAGTATTCTTCCAATAATGATGTCCCCCATAGTCACCTTTTTGAAACTCTTTGATAGCCTTTTTCATTTCTTCTTACAGCAGACAACTTAATAAGATCCCACCTGGATCTTTCCAATTCAAAGAATGGTCCAGAATGCAAAAGTTTGTTGCTTTCAACTTCAAAAATCTAGCTTTGGTTTTTCTCAACCCAAGAGGAGCTTGTAAATTTCTTAATACATAAATAATATCAGCATACCAAGGAGAATCAAAGAACCTTTGGGATATCTGTGGAACTGTTTCATGTTCTAAATTTTCTGATAAATCAACAATAAAATTGATTCCCAAAACATCACAATTTGACTGTGCCATCAATTTTGCAAGCCCTTGACCCTTAATCAGCTTTGTAGGTTTGATTTCAAGGTCATATTCCAACATTACCGCTATCCATTTTCCCCTTCTCCCCTCAATATCGGGCTGGGTCAAAATGTCTTTTACAGAATTGCTCGGTATATAAGCAATGACATGGGAATGCAAGATATAATTTCTAAATTCTTTAAGAGATTTCACCAAGGCAAATGCATGTTTTTCCATGATGTCATATCTTAGTGGGGAGTCTCTAAATGTCCTACTATAATAATGTATAGGTATTTCAAAGTTTTGATCATATTTTTGCAACAAAACACCAACAATGGTGTGTTCTGAGGCAAAAGAAAACAAAATAAAATCTTTTGTAAAATCCGGACTGGCTAACACTAGAGATTTGGTCAACACCACTTTAATATCTTCAAAAGACTTCCTAGATTTAGGAGTCCATTTTATTTCATTTCCTTTCCTAAGCATATTTGCGATATACTTTATGATCTCAGCCAAGTTAGGAATAAACCTTCTCAAAAAATTCACTTTTCCTAGGAAAGATTGTACCTCTTTCTTTCTCCTGGGAGTATCGATCTTCAGAATTTCTTCCACTCCGTTGGGTTCTATTTTAATCCCTTCGTTTGAAATGATGTTTCCAAGCAATTTTCCTTCTTGCATTCCAAATTTGGACTTTTTCAAATTCAATGAGATGCCAAACTTTCTACATTTCTGGAAAACCTTTCTTAGATGTTTGAGATGTTGATCATTAGAGTTTGAAAATACAATGATATCATCTAATTAAATAACAACAAACTTATCATTTTCATCGGAAAAGGCTATTTCCATGGCCCTTTGGAAATTTGCTCCAACATTCATAATCCCAAAA
This sequence comes from Picea engelmannii, assembly GCA_009831015.1. Taxonomy (NCBI): domain Eukaryota; kingdom Viridiplantae; phylum Streptophyta; class Pinopsida; order Pinales; family Pinaceae; genus Picea; species Picea engelmannii. The sequence continues at coordinate 171,319 of ML781208.1, read as the reverse complement.
GGCATTTTTGCATCCATGAAAGTGCCCCAAGGTGTTGTAAAACCTGTCTTTTCTTGGTCATCTGGATGTTCCATAATCTGGTTGTAACCAGAAAATACATCAAGCATTGATATCTTCTAAGATCTCACCACTTTCTGTAGGATATAATCCATCTTGGGAAGTGGGTAATTGTCTTTGAGAGACACCCTATTTAGATTACAAAAATCTACACAATCTTATCTCACTTCTTTTCTTTCTGACAGGCACTAGGTTAGCCACCCATTTGGAAAATCTTAAGGACACAATAATTTTGGCATCAAATAGTTTCCTTACCTCCTTTTCAATCAATGGAAACATTAGAGGGTTTATTCTTCTCAAATTCTGCTTGAAGGGTTTATGATCATCCTTGATGGGAATTACATGTTGAATTACATTAGTATCATAGACCTTCAAATCTCAACTCCATGCAAAGACATCAGGGAAATACTTCATAAGACTGATATACCTCTTTTTAATTTATGGTCTGATCATTTTTTACAGTTTGATAATCTTGGGATCCTCATGAGTCCCAATGTTGCAATCTTCTATATCCTCATCATTTGCAGTGTGTTGAGGAAAAGATATGAAATAATCTTACTCAAGCATTTTTAGATATTACTTGGCTAAAGAAAGATAGACGGGAATATCAACCTATGTTTATAGCCTCAAAAATTGTTTTATAATCCATAAGTATTGGTTACAAGGGCTTAGGATGATTTTTTTATAAATGAAAGATTAGATATTATTTTTGGGATTAACTGCGTAGTGTAAGTCATTAATTTATGACCCGTATCCATGAATATTAGTCGCAACTAACCAATAATTCTCATGATTTGAATAGTCCACTTAGCACTCATTGCATCGGGTGATGCTCACAGGGGTGAAGAAATGGGATTGAAACCAACAAAATCAATCACATAGCATCAATCATCACTTATGAGGCTTGCACCCGGTAACCAGGACTTTCCAGGTGGTCACCCATCCCAAGACGCCTCTGGCTCAAGCACTCTTAACTGTGGAGTTTTCCCCACAATCAAACCCACTTATCTTGATACCCCATTTGCAAAACCTTAGCAAGTATTGTGCCTTATGAACTATCCAGTTAGAGCTCCCTTCACTCTTATTATTTAAGCATAGAGGGGCTTCTGCAGTGCAACATATTAGATATTATTTTTGGGATTAACTGCGCAGTGTAAGTCATTAATATATGACCCATATCCATGAGTATTAGTCGCAACTGACCAATAATTCTCATGATTTAAATAGTCCACTTAGCACTCATTACATTGGGTGATGCTCATAGGGGTGAAGAAATGGGATTGAAACCAACGAAATGAATCACATAGCATCAATCATCACTTCCGGGGCTTGCACCCGGTAGCCAGGACTTCCCAGGTGGTCACCCATCCCAAGATTCCTTTGGCTCAAGCACATTTAACTATGGATTTTTCCCCACAATCAAGCCCACTTAGCTTGCTACCCCATTTTCAAAACCTTAGCAAGTATTGTGCCTTATGAACTATCCAGTTAGAGCTCCCTTCACTCTTATTATTTAAGCATAGAGGAGCTTCCGCAACGCAACATATTAGATATTATTTTTGGGATTAACTGCGTAGTGTAATTCATTAACCTATGACCCATATCCATGAGCATTAGTCACAACTGACCAATCATTCTCATGATTTGAATAGTCCACTTAGAACTCATTGCATTGGGTGATGATCACATGGGTGAAGAAATGGGATTGAAACCAACGAAATGAATCACATAGCATCAATCATCACTTCTGGGGCTTGCACCTGGTAACCAGGACTTCCCAGGTGGTCACCCATCCCAAGACGCCTATGCCTCAAGCGCACTTAATTGTGGATTTTTCCCCACAGTCAAGCCCACTTAGCTTGCTACCCCATTTGCAAAACCTTATCAAGTATTGTGCCTTAATAACTATCCATTTAGAGCTCCCTTCACTCTTATTATTTAAGCATAGAGGGGCTTCCGTAGTGCAACATATTAGATATTATTTTCGGGATTAATTGCGTAGTGTAAGTCATTAATCTATGACCCATATCCATGAGTATTAGTCGCAACTGACCAATAATTCTCATGATTTGAATAGTCCACTTAGCATTCCGGAAGCCCCTCTATGCTTAAATAATATCTAATATGTTGCACTGCGGAAGCCCCTTTATGCTTAAATGAAATATTGCTGAAAAATTCAATGTTTATGTAATTTTGTGAAGATAACAAATGCATAAATAAATGTAGAGACATAAGTAAAAAAACCAAGTCAACAATTAGCACAGATGAGACATAAATAAATCGCTTATTTCATTCCAATTTATCAAAAGAATCATTCTCTTTACAAAATTCCCTGAGGAAGTTTGGACCAAAGTCAAACTTATATGTCCCTGATGAAAACCATACCAAAGGACTTCTGACATAAAGAAAAAAAATGAATTGTAAAAGCTTGATCAGCTTGCCACAGATTGTTTCCCATTCAAATATGCACAATATCCTTTATCAGTCATGAAATTTAATTCACAAACAGACAAGTCTACACAGATTATCAAAGATATATCAACACCTCTGAAAAACAAGTGTCTGAATGATGTAATTCATCTTTCAATCTTGTTGTCTACAATAGTACCCTCTTGTCATAAAAGAGAATTAGGATTTCAATGAATTAAAGAATGAATGAAAACTAAAATATCTCAATAAAACTCCGGAGCGGACCTTAGTATGCTTTCTCCTTTTATTCTCTCTTTGTTCCTCCTTCTCTTTTTGCCTTTAAGCAATCGAAATTAGTTGAAGTAGTTAAACTACCTCTTTTAGTTAAGTTAACTAAAACTCAACTAACTTTTAGTTTAGGGGGGAAATTAATAAAATAATAATAAGGGTCTTTAATAAATAATAACTTGTAGGTGGGACCCCTTGTGAATCCCTTTAGTTTCTTAACAAACATAAATCAAACACATCCCTCCTTGTGGCTCCCATCATCACTCTCATAATTTGAAAATTAATATCAATGATATTTGAAACCATATCCAAAAAATATAATATCCAACATATCCAAAAATAGTGTGTTGTCCAAAAACTTCAACAATCAATAAACAAAAACACTTAAAAACCATTTTTCCAATCTGGGAGGCAATTTTCCCCTTGTTTCTATTGTCTCCCTTTGATTTCTATGAATTTTCCTTAGGTTGTGTGGAGCCTTTAGGCCTAATCTCACTGATAACATGAGAGAAATCATCTCTCAAATGCATGCGGGATGAAATGGATTTGACAGAGTCATTTGAGGGAGAGGAGGGGGAAACATTATCTTTTCCTTTATCAGGTGCATGGTGGGCTTCGGTTCTTAACCTCTTGCTTGTGTGGGAAGACTATACTGGTGAGTGTGCAGGGGCAGCTTGAACAATTTGGTTAATGGGTGGAGGAGGAGCAGGTAGAGACAAATTGATCAGTCGCGATGTTAGGAGACTACCAGGTGGAAAATCTCTTTCCATCCATCATTTTCAAGGACTTCAAGTTGTAATGAGACATGAGGGGGAACTGGGATACCAAGGACATGTGGGGCCTGGAAAGGAGGCCTTTCTGGCCTAGTTTGGACCACCCCTTGTCAAATCCAGTTGAAAAATCTAGCTTGGAATAGTTGGTTCAACTCTTGTGAGTCTGCATCAAAATGTATAGAAAACCTCGGCCTTCTAGGGCCCTTGTTCCAATTTCCTTTTCCCCTGTTATTTTTGCAATGGATACCTCTGCCGAAGAAGCTCATTCCTGTATGCATTATTTATTAGCAACTACTTTATTCATCAAACCATGCATGGCATCTCTTTAAATATGAAACAAAGTTTGGCTCAACAACACATCAGACTCATGCAATCCAATCCATAAAAATCGTTTAATACTTGTCAATGAGCAGGGGGTGAATAAGGGTTCTGGGATATATGAGGGATTGTATTAAACGAAAAGTGGTAAAATGAAGGGGAGTAGATCATGATTACTGCTCAACAAATCATAAAACAATCAACTATATTGTAATAATAAAACATACCAACTGTAACTCATCCTTGTGCCATCCTTCAACTGCTTTGTGCCATCCTTCAACTGCTATAATAAAGAACTTTCATTTAACTGTAATTTAATTTTAAGATCAGGGCGTGAATAGTGGATTTGGGAAGGTGAGGGGATTTGTAATGTGAGTAAAAGTGAGAGAATGGCAGGGAAATAACGAATATTGTTCATAAACAAATCAAGTAATCAATAAACATAACTCTGTACTAAACCCAATACAAAAAATACCAACACCATATCAATAATTATTATGTATCACACTGCTCACTGTTCCATCATTTAAATTCTTCAAAAATTCTCAATTAGAATAGTCTGTGCAATCAAATTCATAATCGAAACAATTTTCCATTCAACAGTCCTGTTAAGAAAATGCTTGGTCTTTAATTTCTTTCCTTTTAAGGATTTAAAGAAAACACACAAGAAGTGAGTGGATTTAATGGAAAAATGACTGGGAATTTGGGAATAACTCATGGAAAGTATTAAGTATGAGGGGGTTTATCCCTGTAAGAATAATCATTCAACTAGAATTTGCTCTTGACTTCAAGGAGAAAAGTTTTCTGGACTTTCTCTTTTGAATGTCAAAATGGATGAAGAAATGGAAATCAGAAGTGAGATGTAACCAAATATCTCATAAAACAACAGTGAAAGAAGATATCAAATTCAATGATTCCTTCAGGGGGAACATCATAACAACTGTGTAAGATTAATTGTTATTGACTAACAATACTTTCAGGAGTGTCTCTGTGGAATAACTGATCCAATATTTTATTCTTGACAAAAATTGAAATCAAAAGAACAAAAGCGATAAATATCATAACATAAATGAAACTGCAAAATTGAAAACAACAGAAATGGAATGATAGAAATGTAAACAACAGAAAGAAAACTACTAAAATGAAAGCAGAATTGAAAACTATTTTAAAAGAAGAAATGAAAACTACTAAAATGAAAGAAGAATTGAACTACTAATATACAAAACAATCCAAACAACGTTAAACTCTTCAAGTTCCTTCCACGTAGTGTTTTAAGTGAGAACCGTTAGTCTGTAGGAAAAAAATCACTCTTGTAAATCCTTTAGAATGTAATAGTTTGCACCCAGGACAAAAGCGATCTTGAAAGGAACCAACCATAAATTGTTAAACTTTGAAACATCTGATCATCTTTCCTTATCAGCATGAGTTGAATCCCACAACAATACTTTCTCATTGACTTGACAGTTTTGACACTCTTGCTGAAATACTTATTAACAGTCTATTGTCTCCTTTTTATATTACCCAAAGCAAACGTCCTTTACTCCTCTAAAGCTAGGAGTGCATTCATCCTTTGTGAAACATCAAAAGAATTTAATTTTTCGACCTGTAGCATTAACCTTAAGGAGGAAAGTTCCATCTCAATGGGAAGAATGGACTCTTGACCATAAACAAGCTGAAAAGGAGTGCAACCAGTGCTCACCTTGGTGGTGGTTCGATCTACCCAAAGGGCATAAGTGAGGAGAGTGTAGCATTGACAAGGCTTATCTTCGATGATCCTTTTGATGATTCTCACCATATTTTTGTTAGTAGACTCGGCCTGCCCATTTCCTTAGGGGTAATAAGATGATGAGGTGAAATGTTTAACTCCCAAATTAGCTAAAAAATGGGTCAGCTTAGAGGAAATAAAAGAGGGACCATTGTCTGTAATAATTTCCAAAGGAATACCAAATATGGAAAAGATATTATTTTCAAGGAAAGGAATCACCTGGTCATCTGTTGAATGTTTAAGCGGGACAGATTCAACCCATTTTGTAAAATAGTCTGTGGCTGTCAAAATAAAGACTTGTCCTGCTGAAGACGGAGGACTAATAGGACCAATAAAATCCAATCCCCACTTTGAAAAAGGAAAGTCTGGGAGGACAGGTTGTAACGGAATGGATGAAAGGCGTTCTTTCCCAACAAATTTATGGCACTTGTCACAAGATCTCGAAAAAACATAAGATTCATGAAAGATTGAAGGCCAATAGTATCCTTTTATAGTAATATTAAAAGCAGTGGTTTTCGCAGAAAAATGACCTCCTACGTGAATAACAGAATTTGAAGAACCATGAGTTTCTTGCAATAGTTTTTGTGCTTCCTCATTATTTACACAGCGAAACAACATACCATCAACAGATCTTCTAAACAATAAGTCTCCTATAATGGTGTATCTAGCATTATCAAGACATAGCCTTCTTCTTTGATGAGTGTCTAATTTATCTGGACATCTTTGGCTTTGAAAATAGTAAACCAAATTCTTATACCAAGGATGTTCAGACACAGGAAGGATTTGATTATCAATGTAGAACAATGTTGATAGGGAACTATCATGTTCATCAATTTCTTCACTAGTTTATGCATGTTGAGCTAAGTGAAGTGCTAAGTCACGTCCCTTGATGGTGGTAGAAGTCATGATAGTTAAATCATGCTCCTAGATATTGGTAAGCCAATGTGCAATCTTCCCTGAAAGATAAGTCTATGAGAGAAAAAACTTGACAAAAGGTAAAGGGACTTTTACCAACGTATGCTTACCTAAGATGAAGTGGAGAAATTTTTCAACAGCTTTAACAAGAGAGAAAAAATGTTTTTCAATAAAAGAATATTTAAATTCATCATCAAACAAGCTTTGACTCATGTAAGCCACTGGTTTTTAGTTACCTTGGTCATCACCTTGCATGAGGATGGCAGAAACTGCTTCCTATGTGGCATTAGTGTATATCATAAATTCTTTCTCAAAATCCGGCTTCACCAAAACTGGTGCGGAGATGATTGCTTTCTTGATCCCTACAAAAGCATCTTCGACATCATCTGTCCAAGAGAAGGAATGATCTTGATTAATCAGATTATGAATTGGTTTGAACATTTCAAAAAAATCAGGAACAAACCTACGGACAAAGTTAATAACCCCCATAAAATCTTGAACCTCCTTCTTGGAAGTGGGAGCATGCAGATTTAGGATAGCAACAATCCTTTCAGGATCAATGTTTATTCCTGAATCAGAGACAATGTGTCCAAGGAGCTTTCCCTTGGTAACGCTGAAAATAGACTTAGAAGGATTTAGAGAAATGCCAAATTTCCTACATTGCAAGAGAAATTTGTTAAGATGACCAAAATTATCCGATCGGTTCTTAGAGTACACAGTTAAGTCATCAAGATAGATCTAAATAATATTGTCGATCAAATCGTCAAAATATTTTTTCATAGCTCTTTGAAAAGTGGCACCTGCATTGGATAATCCAAAAGGCATACACTCATAAGCAAAAGTGCCCCAACGAGTAATAAAGGTGGTTTTATATTTATCTTCCCTTTTTACCTTGATTTGATTGTAACCATAGAAACCATCAAGTAAGCACATCATCTATGACCCTACAACTTGTTGCAAAATCATTTCCATATTAGGGAGAGGAAAGTGACCTTTTATGCTAGCCCGATTTAATGCACGAAAATCTACTCATAATTTGATTTGACTAGTTGTTTTCTGAACGGGAAAAAAATTAGAAACCCATTCTGAATACTTAACCGGAAAGATAATCCCAACCTTCAAGAGTTTTTCCAACTCCTTTCGATAGTTGCTTCCAGTGTAGGGTTTATAGGTCTTTGTTTTTGCCTAACTGGTTTTATGCCCTCCTTGATAGGAATGACATGTTGTATAAGAGTGGGATCAAAACCACGAATATCCTCATAAGACCAAGAAAAAACATCTTGAAATTCACCAAGCAGTCTAGAAAAATTCAATTTTTATTCATCACAACATTGGGCACCTATTTTAACATTCTTTGGAGACTCGGTCATTCCAATGTTCAAGGAAATGGTCTCACCCACCTTCCTTTTCGACTCCTCTTCTTTGTGTTTCTCTTTGTTTCCTACATCACTCGATGAAAATAAACTCTCTAGAGGAGTCAAGCCCTTAGGAATCTTGTTATATTCCATTGATATAATTTCCTTAGGCTTATAAGGTTCATTTTGAATGAAAGCATAGATGTTCTCATCACTAGGGAAGACCTTCCATGATTCTATATTGTTAGGGATATGTGGGAGATATAGAGATTGAAAAGTACAATCGGGTCTTTGTGGAAGAAGTTGTCGATTAGGAGAGCCTGCAAAAAAAGATAATCGATCAACCATTGAGTTCAATTCCCTCTTAACATGAGTAATGTTGAAAGATAGCAGGTTCGAGATAAGTTCCCAAATAGTTTAGGTGTATCGTTTCATCAACTTGTTTCTAGGAGAGTATATCTTACGTACAAGGTTCACAACAAGCTTGGAATCCCCAAAAACTGTAAGGTGACCACAACCCAGATTATAGGCGTTTTCAATTCCTAATAGTAAATCTTTGAATTTAGTGACATTGTTTGTGCAAGCAAACTCTAACCTATAAGAAAAGTTATGAATTTTCCCCACAACAGAGTACAAGATTATACCAGCCCCGTTTCCTTCATTGGAGCATGAACCATCAAACTTCATATGCCACATACTGTCATCTAAGTCGATTTGTTCCAAGGGAGTGTTATCCTCCTCGACAAAGATGGAATACACTCCTAGGTCCTCTTCGATATAATTCACATTCGTCTATGGAACAATTTCTATGTAAGGTGAAATCCCTCCCTCTCTAAGTACTATGATGTTTTTACCATTCTAAGGAACAGATAAGTGTGTCCCGTCAAGTGAGAGGTATCCACCCATCAAAGCTTTCCAATATCTTCCTAAGATGATTGAGTAGTTACTTACTGGCATATCGATTACCTGAATATTAAGGGTTGTTCTTATTTCAGGATGTGCACACAAAACCAAGGTCACGTCCTTGATTTCACCTATGGTCATTTGTTGTAGACTATTATAAGAGAGCATGCTTCTGGTGTTTTCATTTGTACAAGAAAAACCTAGATCTTACATAATAATCTTTTACATTACACTTGGGCCCGAACCGCCATCAATGAGGCAACAATGGGAAATCTTATCCATAATATTTACAAAAATATAAAACATGGGAATTTTTACAAGGTATCTAAAGTTATGTACACCTACTTTATTTACAGACGGATCCTCTTCATCTACCTCTTCAGAAAGGTTGGCTACAATGAAAGATTTTCCTTCCATGAATTGTTTTAGATGCTTATGTTGTTCAGGGACGACAACCATGTCCAGAAGGGTTGCATCTGCTTTAATGTTGGCCAACTAATTTAGAATATTGTATTTGGAAGAGGGGAGAGGGGAGGTAGTTCCTTGACTGTCTAGAGCCTTAGGAGCCTGAAAAGTAGTAGCTAGTGAGGATGATCTTGAGCTAGAATAATTGTGGGGAGGATCATATTTTCCTTTGGGAGCATATGATTTATTCCTAGTATTGATGATCATGAAATCTTCTGGCTCTGCAAAGTCTAGGACAATGATGGTAGTTTCAGGTATTTTACCAAATATTTTATCTCTGGCACTCTTCTTTACCTCACATGCACTTTCCTCATGGTGTTCCTCACAAAATTTACACCAACTATGAGGCATGATAGATTTAGGCTTAAAATTGTTTTCATTTGGATTTCTAAAGGGGGGTCCAGAAGAGGATGAAGCTCCAGGGGTAAGAGGGGAGACATTTCCCTTTAGCTCATATGCTATCATACGATTATTCATGTTTTGTACAAGATGTAAGAGGGTGGATATGTCTGTCTATTTAACTGAATCTCCCTTAGGAAGACATGTTCTTTCAAGTTGTTCTTCATACTCTAAACAAGTATGCACTCTAAACAAGTATGCAAAGCAGAACCGAGATTATCAATGGCCTTTTCCTCAAGCCTATGATGGTAGGGGGAAGTTAATGCATTATAATAATGCATGAAAGAGGATTGGTTCTGAGGTCAAATGAGTTCGAGGATTTGATTGTATAACTTGGTGAAACGCAAGTTGAAGGACTTGATAGTCTCACCATCCTTATAAGCAATGTTAGTATATTCCCGTAACTGCTCGGCTGGGATTTTGGATTGCCCATAGATGGATTTGAACCAATAGACTAATTCTTCCCAAGTAGATAAAATCTTAGGAGGGAGATCGAAGAAATCGTTCGCAACCTTCCCTTCAAGGGAATTGACAAATAAGCGCATACAAGTATCATTGTCATTGGCTCCTATGTTGTATAGGCATTAGAAAATGCCACCAAGTGTTCATTCGTAGTGACAATGTTATTCCCTGAAAACCTAGGGAGATGCTCTTTGAATTTAGGAAGTGGACGAGTAGCAGGTGCCATGTTAAGAGGAGAGGAAACATGCCACCGTGTGGTTGTAGCATCTTCCTCAAACTGAAAAGCCCATACTTTTTAATGACTTTGGTGGAGTTCGTGGTAGATTGGACAGGGACTTGGTGACTATACAAGCTATTGTTGGCCCTTGACCAAGTTTTGAGGATCCTTGTTCATGTTAGACCTATTTTATGGACTTCGACAGGCTGTCGAAGGTGGATCACAAGACTAAGCGGAGATCACGGGATCTCAGCCCCTTTTTAGGGATTTTCGGGTTTTGGGATTATGTAACGGGTATGGGAATGTTGACCCATGGGTTTACCCATGTTTAGGCTCGATTTTGTAATGTATAAATAAGTAGCTAGGCGATGTAAGTAAAGGGTGCTAAGTTAAGTAGTGATAAGTGCTAGAGATCGATCTATGTGATCAAAGAAGTTGTAAGTGCTTCGTGCATATTGTGTGAGACTTGCAGAGCTAAGTGAAAGCAATTGTAAGAGATTGTGAAGAGACTTTGTGTTGTAACCTAGGGAAGGAGGATCTAGCGAAGAGTGCGCAGATCTCATGTCCTCTGCGAAGCTGATCTTGAGGCTCTGTGCATGTAATAATATTGAAAGAAGCTAATTAAGAAGACGAAGAGTTGGTGGACGTAGCCCCAGGGTGGGGGTGAACCACATACATGTTGTGTTTCTATGCGTTGTGTGATGTATTGATGTGTTTATGTGTTTACTTTCTTAGTTCTTTGATATAAATGAATGATAGTTAGATATATTGATGCTATGTGCTTAATAATATGGATGAATGCTAGATCTGGCCTATGTGGATGTGCTTAGTGCTTGAATATAGTATACCTGGTTGAATACTGTGATGCTTTGTAATTAGGGTTTTATCTGTGAAGTAGATATTGGTTTAATACTGGTGAACTATAATTGCTAAGTGTTATGTTAAGGTGTTACAGTCATAGATCTGTGTCCCAGCTAAGGTTACAGACAATGGAGTCCTGCAACCACCCCTGCCTCTACCTCAGGTGAGAATTCATCTGCTTCACAGGTGTTACCGAAAGGGTCGATAGTTAGGGTTTTGTTTGTGTGATGTTGTAGCGTTGAACCCCGGGTCTGCCCCTATGCCAACAACTGGTTTTGTTTTCGGGACCTGAAACTATGATTGTTGGGAACTAAGGAAAGAGGATATTTGTGCGAAGATCTGACCTAGAACTGTGAAATCTCTGTGCGTAGATCTGTTTTTCTAGTGCGCGGTATTCTACTTAACCTTTGAAGATTTGTGCTAAGAAAAGAAGGCTTATGTGAAGGAAAGAGGTAATATCTGCAAGCCCTGTGCTTTGTTAAAGGTAAGATAAGTGGAATTTTTTGTTTCAAAAGTATGGATCTAGGTATGTTTGATAAGTTTTGTCCTAGCTTGAAAAGTAGGGCACAACTAAATGAAAGAAGATTTTATATGAGTAGATCTGATAAGAATAGTGAAAGATATGTTATACCTATGCATAGAAAGAATGTTTGGACTAACCAATGGATGCAGGATCCTAGAAAGACTTTTTTGCAGGTTAGCTACTATGATCCTAGTGTGCAGTAAAGGAAAGGTTGGGGATCATTTAAAATAAAACGAAGATTAACCCTTTGTTATAGTTGCAGAAGTCTGGGACATCTGGCTAAGGAATGTCCTGGTAAAATATCTAGTTGTCTTTGTTGTAAATCTATGAACCATGAAGTTTTGGATTGCCCTAGAATTATTGCTAAGATTGAAAAAATGAATATGAGACAAGAAGACCATGACAAAGGTCAAGCAACTAAGACCATGGCAGAACCCTAGAAAGAATTAGAGAATTTATTGTTGCAAATGAAAGAAACCCTGAATGATCACTGACATATCAACTTATCAAAGATTTTCAAAGAAAAAGAGTGCATAGAAGCAAGAATAGGAGACTTCGACATTGACTGTGTTCTGGATGAAGAAACACAGGTGAATATTATGACAGAAAGAACTTGGGAAACTTTAGGAAATCCTTCTATGATTACTTCAATGGGAGGAATAGGATTATTTAGAGGAAAGATTATAAACCTATGTGGAAAGCTTAGCCAGATTTCTATGAGTTCCCATAGAACTTCGACAGAGGAAGAATTTGAAGTTGTTAAATTTATTGAGAACATCACCCCATTTGCTATATTACTAAGAAAACCTTGGATTGAAAGGGATCAGGCCAGAAGGAAAGAAGAAGATGTCTTAGAGCAGAAGAAGCAAGAGTTGAAATATTTCATGACTAGGATGATCGCACACTTGATTGAAGAACGGGAGAACATATCGAAGCTATTTAAAACCCGAGACTTGGATGTTGAAATTGCAAGAACACATGAAGACTCCCAAAAGATTGAAGAACCTACCCTAGATAAAGAAGAAGTATTACCCTTGAATCCTAGGAAAGAATCTCAATAGTACGAAGTTACTATGCCAAGAGAAGATAAGAATCAGAATGGAAAGAGGAATACCCAGACGAAGCTCACTGGGAGAAAGGCTAGAAAAATAGGTAAGAAGAGAGCCAAAATTGAAAAATTACAAAAGGTTCCAGAAGGAACTTTGCAGAGGGAAAATTTGCAAAAATGGAACTTCGTCGGGATATTAGAACAGCGTCACATGGCACTTCACCATGGTGAAGAAATATAGCTGTTATGAACAGTATAACTGCTAGACTGACACTCTGAATGGGTAGAACAACATTTATGGTTAGACATCTCACCATCAGACCATTGGGACTGTGCCATAATGGACATAACTGCAGTAATGAAGGCTTCTCGCACGTTGGAGAGATATGTTGCCTCGTTATCTATTTATTTGGTCGAGCCTTGCACCAATAACACTTTTTCCAACCATGATTATCTGAGCCCACAGATTAGTTTCTTTCGCACAGTGATCATCACACTATCACCATCCATCCCATTGCATTGAGTAGTCACTCTTCAAACTTGATATATTCAACCACGAGCGTGTATGTCCGAAGAACTTAGTGCAGTCGAAGAGTCTGTGAAGGAGGTACTCATCGACCTCATGACTGAAAGAGTAATTTTTGAAAGGGTAATGTCTGTGGGTGTGCAAGCTTCGTTGACGAGAGGAGTGCAAGCCTCTCCGTCGACTTCTCTTGGATCTAGACCATCCCGACCATCAGTGGAAAAGAGAACCAAGAACAGATATGACCTAGCAAATGCGAAGCTGATCCCGACCATATTTCTCGACTGCATCCTGCCTCTGGCCGACGTAGTGAGTCATGATAGTGTGCCAAGAGATTTCAAGTACACCATGATTATTGTGTACCTCTCGAAGGGGATATGCGCAGTTCGAGCACAACAGGACAAGATCACAACGTTGAAGTTCAACGGCTTTAAACTAGGAGATCACAAGAACCATAGTATGCTCGCCCCATATAAATACTTGACCAGGACGAAGGGGAAGAACTCAAAATTATCCCCCAGCCATGGACGATGAACCTCACACAGTCCACCCTACTAAATGTAATGAGAATCCCACACTTTGGAAGGCACCAGGAATTCAATTCTTGTGTCAAGCTCCTACTTTCATGTTACCATGGTAGCTACTTATGGCTAGACCGTCGTATCACAGTCGATCCAATGCTGATCCATAAGATCACCAGATTGAGTATGCAAGGACCTGATCCACAGGACTTCTATCCAAGGAAAGCCATAGATCGCGCGTTAGCACAAAAGATCAAGGATACATACGACGATGTTGAGAAGGGGATGCAAGGCTACAAGGTAGCTTCCATCCAGAATGTCGCAGTGTGCCTATCATGCTAATTAACTGCAGGAAAGCTACTAAGGAAGAAAAGACCCACATAGGTCACAGGCTTTGCCGTTGACCTCGCAGGGAAATGCATGGAAGGCCTACAGATGAACTGGGTGAAGTACCTATTTAATGAGTTGGAATTAGATTGTCACGAAGCACAGGATCAGGGCTATGAGTTACACTTTAGCTGGCTCCTAATCCTCATCGTGTTTGTTGCTTGGGAGATGTCGAAAGGTGCAAACTTCCCAGATATTGAGCCATTCAATCCGCTTGCTACAAAGTTCACCACGCTCTGGTACTTGAGTGATATGGGAAAACAGTGGCAGTTGAACGTCGTTTTTCACACATATTATCTCCAGCTGAAGAGGGCCATCGAAGATGAACCTCGCATGACATCGAAAACCCTACAGAGGTTCCCAACCCTCATGAAGTTCCACGTAGATCAAAACTTCATCTATATTATTGCGTGAGAAGATGAACATAAGGAGGAGATTCAGTCGTACTACAAGCTCACGGAAGAGGACCTCGAGGAGATCACTGAGGACTGGTCAGCAGACCTCCTTATCCCCACCGACCCTGCAGAGATGTCTGACCCCAAACTTGACAGCCCGGAGGTCACTGACAAAGAACATGACACACCTAGGACCAGCAAAAGGAAGAAGACCGAAGAATTCCAAGACTTAAGCATCACCTCAGAAAAGACTTCTTCAGTATCACCTGGTCGAGGGGGTGATGACGAAGTAGAATAGATAAATGGCAAAGAAGATGAGCAGAAGCAAGGCGAAGTAATGCCGACTAGAGATGAGGTTGATCCTTTGAAGAAGAGGAAGGTTTCTCCCCCAAAACCCTCTTCCCGAAATAAATTCATAGCCACTTTGACCAAGATGCAGACTATGCTCATTGTCGATGATTTTGAATTCATCATCGCAGTTGTAAATGACACCTCGCAGGAAATCTTGTAGAAACAAGAAACCAAGTAGGAGTAGATGTACGACAAAATTGAGGTCGAACTCCAAGGGGTACAATAGGCCCTTCAGTCCGGTCGTGCAGTGTCCACTGCGCCCCTGCCATCGGGAGAACCAGATTTGGGAGATGAGCTAGCCCAACTATGTCGACTAGCTGATGCGAACGAAGCTCACCTTCATCGTGCACAAGAAGAAACAGAACAAACCACCCAGGCCTTGAATCAAGTGCAAGGAGTACTTGTAGAACAACACAAATTTGCAGAGCAAAAGAAGGTTTCTCTCCAAACAAAGTTTGAAGAAGAGAAAGCACATATTCATTGAGAAAAAGAATAGTTTCTCGCAAAGCAACTCGAAGTGAAAGAAGCAGTCAACAGAGTACTCCACTCTATGAAAGGCTTAGAGCCAAAGGGAGAAGATTGAGTCAAGCATCAAGTAGAGCATCTCACGGAAGTTATCTAGAAACTACAACAAAGAATAGCAGACTGAGAGCTCTGCACGGTGCTCGACACTTCATAGGATGTAAGGGATCAAAGAGAAGCAAATGCCCAGAGAACAGTTGGGAGAATAAAGGCCCTTTCCATGGAATGTAAGAAACTAAGTGATCATAGTGCCCACACGTATGAGCGACTCACTGAGAATCCAGAACTAAAGGCACTGGAGTCATGGCTCCAATAGTTGAAGCAATAAGTAGAAATAGTATAGGCACAGCTAAAGCCTCTGTCAGTTGTTGAAAGGCTGAAGTGATCCCAAGAGCAGTGCACTGCCCAACAGCAGGTCCACACTATTTAGAGAA
Organism: Picea engelmannii; assembly: GCA_009831015.1. Taxonomy (NCBI): domain Eukaryota; kingdom Viridiplantae; phylum Streptophyta; class Pinopsida; order Pinales; family Pinaceae; genus Picea; species Picea engelmannii. The sequence goes on along the minus strand of ML781208.1, from coordinate 155,428 downwards.
GATTCATGGAAGTGACTCAGAGGTTCCAACCTATACAGGATGAGACTTGCCAACTATTCACAGAGATCGAAGGTCAAGGAGAAGAATTGGAACAAGTCGTCACTGCAGCTGAACAATGCCTAGAGGGACCTTTCAATGAAGTAGTCATCCAAGAGTTTGTTGAACAAGAGGTCGTGTCATAGCAACAAGTCGAATCATCTCTAGCCAAGATCGAGGCTTTTGAAGCAGAGATACCCAGATCAGAGTGACTCGGGACGAGTCACATCTGAGTGTTGGGGGCCTGTTGGCCCTTGACCAAGTTTTGAGGATCCTTGGTCATGTTAGACCTATTTTGGGGACTTCAATAGGCTGACGAAGGTAGAGCACAAGACGAACCGGATATCACAGGATCTCAGCCCCTTTTTAAGGATTTTTGGGTTTTGGGATTATGTAACAGGTATGGGAATGTCGGCCCATGGGTTTACCCATGTTTAGGCCCGATTTTGTAATGTATAAATAAGTAGCTAGGCGATGTAAGTAAAGGGTTCTAAGTTCTAGATATTGATATATGTGATCAAAGAAGTTGTAAGTTCTTCATGCATACTGTGTGAGACTTGCAGAGCTAAGTGCAAGTAATTGTAAGAGATTGTGAAGAGACTTTGTGTTGTAACCCAGGGAAGGAGGATCTAGCGAAGAGTGTGCAGATTTCTTGTCCTCTGCAAAGTTGATCTTGAGGCTCTGTGCATGTAATAATATTGAAAGAAGCTAATAAAGAAGATGAAGAGTTGGTGGACGTAGCCCCAAGGTGGGGGTAAACCACGTACATGTTGTGTTGCTATGCTTTGTGCAATGTATTGATGTGTTTATGTGTTTACTTTCTTAGTGCTTTGATATAGATGAATGATAGTTAGATCTATTTATGCTATGTTATTAATAATATCGATGAATGCTATATATGGCCTATGTTGATGTGCTTAGTGCTTGAATATAGTAGATCTGGTTGAATACTACGATGCTCTGTAATTAGGGTTTTATCTGTGAAGTAGATATTGGTTTAATACTGATGAACTATAACTGCTAAGTTCTCTATTAAGGTGTTACAATCACATATTTGTGTCCCAGCTAAGGTTACAAACATTGGATTCCTGCAACCACCCCTACCTCTACCTCGGGTGAGACTTCATCTACTTCGCAGGTGTTGTCGAAAGGGCCAATAGTTATGGTTTTGTTGGTGTGTTGTTGTAGCATTGAACCCCGGGTCTGCCCCTGTTCCAACAACTACCAATCACTGACGAAGCTGAATATTGAGATGAATAAGCACCTCTAGTGCCACCAAAGCCACCACTAGATGCCATATTGTGGATAATAGGTAAGGGAGAGAAAGACAAATTGGATGAATCAGATAAGCTTCTCCTTAGAGAACTTTGATGGGTTGATAACACAATGTTCCTTCTTCCTATTTCAACAATAAGATTAATTTCAGGTGATAAACCTCTTCTTCTCCTAGAAACATGAGGGCCTAAGGACATGAAAAGAAGATCAAAGCTAAAGGAAAAAGAAATTTATGGTTTATTCCTAAGTTGTCTATGCCTAGATTCCCAACGTTCTTGGGCACTTATGTCTTGTTCAATTGCTTCCCATGAACGATTAAGCTCAACTCGGATATTACCAATGTCTAAAATGGTGTTAAACAAGTTTAAAGCAATGTTGGTATGATCTTGAAGACCTAGAACAATATTAGGCTACCTTGCAATAAGTATAGTCATTAATAAATGAAACAGTCAAAGAATCAATATCAGAAAAATAGATATGTTCGATGATAATCAAGCATAAAAATCAACCAGAGAGATATGGAAGATCTCCCTAGTATGGTCGCCAAACAAATGTGGAGGAAAAGATATGAAATAATCTTACTCAAGAATTTTCAGATCTTACTTGGCTAAAGCAAGATAGACGAGAATATCACCCTATGTTTATAGCCTCAAAAATTGTTTTCTAATCCAAAAGTATTGGTTACAAGGGCTTAGGATGATTTTTTTTATAAATGAAAGATTGTTGAAAAATTCAATGTTTATGTAATTTTCTGAATATAACAGATGCATAAATAAATGTAGAGACAAAAGTAAAAAACCAAGTCAGTAATTAGCACATATGAGACATAAAACAATCACTTATTTCATTCCAATTTATCAAAAGAATCGTTCTCTTTACAAAATTCCCTAAGGAAGTTTGGACCAAAGTCAAACTTAGATGTCCCCAATGAAAACCATACAAAAGGACTTCTGACAAAAAGTAAAAAAATCAACTGTAAAAGCTGGATCAACTTGCCACAAATTGTTGCCCACTCGAATTTGCACAATATCCTTTATCAGTGACGGAATTTAATTCACAAACAGGAAAGTCTACACAGACTATCAAAGATAGATCAACACCTCTGAAAAACAAGTATCTGAATGAT
>ML781208.1:126837-141520 GCA_009831015.1 Picea engelmannii | reverse complement strand
AAGTCGATCTAGAAATCACAAACTATCTGAGATGTTGTTTACAATCATAAATTCTTTAGGAAAATCACAAACATATGATTGTGATAAAACGTTATATGTATTGTTGGACAACACTATCACCGCTACGCATTAGATTTTGGCTTCTGTTGCACAACTGTTGGCTGCGAAATCTGTGTAGTGATTTCGTGTGGTGGATCTTCATGCAGAGATTGGGTGCACGAATCTAGTTGGATGCAATGAATACGATCATCCAATTTGTATGTAGATTTTTTTTTCAAAGTCACCTGCAGTTGTAAGGCCCTATTTTTCCTTCTCAATGACAATATTTGTCTTTTCAAATTCTTCATCTGTCTCAACAAAGCCCCGTTTATTTTCAATTTTAATTGAGCGTCGGAGAGAGCTGTGTTGGTGCGAAATTGATCAGAACAGGTTCCTTCTCAGGTTACCAACAAAAGGTGTCATGTAGTCTAGAGTGATGGAATTTTCATCTCCTCTGAAGAGAAGAAGTCTCACCCGAAGTGCAACCAAGACAAGAGGATAGGGAAGGGAAAGGAGAATACTTAGGTGGGTTCCGAGAACCTTCAAGATTCACCATGATCTTGCGCAAGATAGACTAACCTACAGAACATATATGAACTCATGTATACTAGAATTAAAGATACTTAAGTTGTGAAAGGCATTCATATACAGAGATATCATATGGATCCCATAAAGAATAAAGAAGTACTATAAAGATACAATTCATAAGCATAAACACAGAATGACACATTATATTTCAAAATTTTGGGTCCTTCCTCATCTATTATCATCAGAAATTATCGGATACAACCTCAGAGATACAAATTAGTACTCTGTTACATACTTCTGGCTCCGAACTCATGTCGCATAGCTCTATCTACCCTTTTCCCCAAAACCATACACAAATTACATTCACGGAACATCTAATATGTCTGCGCCTCTATCTCATCTAAATCAGCTAACCCATCTAACCCTTTATAATCGTATGCATCTCATACATATAGGCTGAGTGGGATCCTATGGCTTTGGGCTCGCATGCTTTCTTGTTCTGTTATAACTGATTTTGACTTCTTGGTGTTGCGTTGTCCCTTTCTACAACCAATTTTTGTTTCTTTTACTTGCTCCACTGCCCATATTCTTATGTAGCTTGTGCAACTCATGTTAAACCAAAATTGGGACTGTAGTCCTTCTTGCGTAGCTTCAAATCCAAAAATGAAGGGCCCAAGAGGCTCCAACCACAAGCTTTGACTCTCCCTTGAGTCAAGTACTTTGCTCTTTTGCAGCTTCTAGGAGTAACTGTTGCTTTCCCTTGTCCTCCTTCTCCACTTTACTTTCCTCTTCTACTTGCACTTTTTATTTCTCTACCTCTTCAAACGAAGGGCCCAAATCTGGGACCAACTCTAAGTCTGGCTTCCTGACTTCCTGGAAACTTCCAAATTTATCCTGCCACTTCCTAGCAAGGAGTGAGGCTTCGGCTACAAACTGTTAGGTCGCATATGTGATACATCCTTTGGGCTTGGATGTGACCAGAGAGTTCCATTTAGATTCTATTGTAGCATCCAACTGATGCATTTGCATATACATTTTCTGAACGACAGGTCAAAAGTCGCACAGCTCCTTCTTGGCTACGAATTGCGCCTCAAACAGAGCATTCAACTCATTGTATGCTTGTTGGATTTGATTGAACTTCTCTTGTTGCTCCAGTGGATCCATAGTGACCGCAACTTCTTCATTCAACAATTGTATTCTTGTGTACACATCCTCTAATCTTTGGTTGTGCCTTGCTATAATTCCCATCCAGTCGTCGACTTATCGGAATATCTTTGTGCACTTAGTTGTGCACTTGTGTAGTGTTGCTCGAGCATTGTTGTATTCCAACACTATTTTCTCCATCTTCTCCTGCAACTTCCAAGGTTGTTGCTCTGCTTCTTGTTGACTCTTCTGCAACTTCACTTCCAGATTCTTTGCACGAATGGCCAACTGTGACCATGCTCCCTGGAGTAATTCGATCTGGTGTTCAAGCTCTCTTGCATCACTAGATTCTGGCAGTTGGGATGCGACCTTCCTTATTTTCGGTCAAGCTTCAGCAATCCTCTCCTGGACTCTTTTCAATTTCTGCTCCACCTGGATCTTGGATAATTATTCCTGTGTCTTGTGTGCTTGAGCAAGGAGTGTTTCCTCCCTTGCTAACTTTGCAGTCCTTTTGGCCTACTGGAGCCTCTACTTTAGTTGATCAGTTGAAGCCTTGATCACTCCAATTAGTTACGCTAGTGGCCACTGTGCAAGGTCAATGATGGAAGGGGTGGCGTCCATGGGTGCTCAAACCTACAGTGGAAGTCCACTAGCCATTGATTTCTTTGAGGGAGTCTCTACCTCCTCCTCTCCTATAGATGGTCCTAGCACAAGCCTCAAACTCAACGTCACTGGAAGGAACGTTAAAACATATGTTATGTCCAGGCAGAGTTACAGCAACTCTATGCACTGCTGAGGGTTTTGGAGGACTAGCTCCATATGTTCTTGTGTTGATGTTGTGTTTTGTCTTGAATTCGTTTCAGATTCCTTCTGAACCTTTGGTATCTCTACCTCTTTATGGACCTCAACTTCCTGGGTTGCGCTTCCAATGGCACCCTCAACCTTATTTGTTGAGGAAGTGTGTTGGGGACTTCAGAATTGTGTCTTCTCTATTGTTTGCATCTCCATCGAAGATGGAGTGTTGTTAATCGACATAAAGGGTATGATCTGTTGGTCCTGGGCTTCAGGGTTTGGGCCAGTTACTTGTAGCCTATGCTCAGGCACTTATGGGTTTGTACTAGAGAGTTTTGGTCTTTGCTCAGGTATCTCTAGGTTGGGACTAGGGAGTTTTTGTCTCTGCTCGGGTATTTCTGGGGGATCGAGCTGCATGGGTTCTAGATCACTTGTTTGGGATGGAATGTCATTTTTTGGAGGTGGCAACTAGGGTTGTGGCGGTGATGGAGGTTTCTCAATGATGATCATGGATGGAGTGGTCTCAAGCTCAGGGTCATCCTGGATATGTATAATGTGGGATGTTCAAGTTGTTGAGCGAGTGTGGGGGATGGTGGATGAAATGGGTTAGGGGTTTAGAATCTTACTCTGTGAGATCCCTGCCCTAGTTTTCTTGGCCATTGGCTCTGTAATGAATGCAAAACTAAGGATCTCATTGACATCCTTACCTATCAACATGGATTTCTCTAGCAGTTGTGGGAACATCGATAGTATCCTCTTTTCTCTCTCTAATGTCTATGTCTCTTCCTCTTCGTCGGAGTTCTTCTGTGTCGGGTCTTCTTTCTTCTGTACTTTTGGGCCTGAGCTCGGTCCTACCCCTGCTTCCTGACCTTTCTTCTTTAACATCTTGACGGGAAGAACATAATACATCCCCAACTTGCATGGGTTGTGTTTGACTCCAGGCCATGCCATAACCTCCTTGTCGAAGGCCTCTTCATAGAAATATAATGGAAACATGCGTGAATGGAAGTCCTCCCTGTTGGCATATCTCGGCCATGCAAATGTATGGTGGAAGTTCATGTTGAATGTTATGTTCCACGTATTGCAGTTGAGCAGCTCCTGCGGAATGCGCAACCTCTATGTTGCGTCAATCAATCTGTTGTACCACTTGGAGAACATCGTGTTGTTGAAGGAAGTGTTCTCCAAGTATGACCTCGACTGCCATGGCTCGAACATTTTTTCCAAGCACCCCTTATCTGTTGGCGCAAATGGTCTTCTGGTGGGTGGCTTCCACTTGAGAATTGTGAATGCAAGCAACAATTAGTCGTAGGTGAAAGTACCACCTTTCTCCTAGGCTTCCTCACAGGCCATAAGGAGTTCCTCCAATAGGTAGTTGCACCAGTTGAAAACAACACCATTGGTGCAAAAATATGCCACTGATAAAGCATCTAGTGTGCATTATCTCTTGTAGTAGGACCTCATGACTTTGCTAGAAATTATGTAGCAACCGGTCCTGACCATCTCCGGTAGTATGGGGTCAATTTTGGCTGTGCTTACCCCCCTCTATGTGTGAAACCTCTCATATAAACTGGGCTCCCCCTTCTTATTTTCGTGCTTGCTGGGACCTTGGAAACCTTTGGACACATCCTCACCCTCGAGGGACAGTCCAGTAAGTTGGTGGATGTCTTCTTCGTGGATTGGATATCTCCTATCCAACCACAGACTTCTGTCATGCACCCTACTGATCAAAAATTTGGTACACTTCGCAACTTCCCCAGTGGTGTCGAAAACCGGTAAGTACCTGAGGTTCATGATGGTAGAGTTGAACAAATTCATAAACTCAGGATTTGACACAAACTGCATGCCTCCCAACTCATCTAAAGAGACACTCTAGAAAAAATCTATGTTAATTTGAGGGAACAAGACTAGGTTTTTCAGGTCGAGGTCAAGGAGCTTGACTTGCCCAACCTTCCCCATTAGATCACCCATGACCTCGACCTGGGGGTCACAAGTCTCATCTGGTACTGCATCCTTTGAAATGGCACTTCGGCTCCCTGTAGATCTCGGCATGGTTAGTCTGAATTATCAGCGAATTGAACAAGCGAAACATGGATTGGGGATCATGACTAAGGGTCGAGGGATTATACAGGCTTGCTCATTCTTCAGAATTCGTAAATCTCGAAGTTCTTTTTGGGAAACAATGAATCCTACACCGAGTTCTCATACCCTTATACTCGGGTTGAGCTGGAAATTTCTATAATAACTGATATTCATCATTACCCTATAGACACAACTTGGATCTGAGTTGCCCGACAGGACTGGTTAACAGGGAAAATATCTCAGTTGATCTCGACATTTACTGGGTAAGTTGGTCAAGGACGTGGTCGATTTTAGACCTTACCATTTAACAGATGAGAATCCTGGCGTGAATACCGTTGGCATATTCATGTATCATGGCTTTATGGTTTAACTGAATTCATATGGGGTATTGTAGTAGTAATAAAGGTTGTGAATGGACTGGGTTCATGTGGCACATGGAATCAAATTTCATCCGGATTTTCTCTCCCTCCGACCACAAAGGGGTTCCCGTCATATTAATGACTTTCATTAATAGGTTCTTGATGCTTTTGATCCTACGTTGTTAAGTAAGCAGTTCTGCATCAAAACAACACTTAAATAGGAAAATGAACTACATGTCATGGTGCAACAATGCACTCTTCAAATTTATTAACTGAATTCACAACAATTTGCAAGAAAATTCAATTCTAAATATTATACATGCTCCTTTGGAATAGAGTAATAGTCCTTTAGATTAGTTTTGATATAAATAGGGTTTTAGGCGAGCGCCATTCACCCATCCTGGCCGCAACATACCATCCAGTTGCACAAGTCTGACTACTCCAAACGGTTGGATCTCCACAACTATAAATGGTCCCAACCAATGCATGCACAACTTGCCTGGATGTTTCTGGTATCGAATGTCATAAAGTAGGACCTTATCTCTTTGCACAAATACTTTGTTCTTAATGTGTTTGTCATGCCAAGCTTTCTGCCTTGCTTTCTCAACTGACTGATGAAAGTTTGCTAAAAATCTGGTCTCTTCAAGTTCTTGTAATTCCATGAGCCTCTGCGCAACTGATTCATCCTTTGACATGTGTGTAATCTGTGCAATATACAAACTTGGATTAATGAATTATGCAGATACCACAACCTCTTTCCCATAAACTAGCTAAAATGAATTGTACTTGTGGAGTTTCTTTGTGGTTGTCCTATAAGCCCATAACACTACTCGAACTCTGTCATCCCAATCTTCCCTATTTTCGCAATAGACCTTCGTTAATCCTCTCTCCAAAATCTTGTTAAACACTTCCACTATTCTATAGGCTTGCAAATGGTAGGGACTACTCTTATGATGTTGGATCAAGAACTCTGTTGTAAGATTTGCTATTGTACTACTGATGAAATGAGCTCCCTGATCACTAGTTATACTCCTAGGACATCCAAACTGAGTGATAATATTTTCAAAAATGAACCTAGCAGCAATATCAGTCGAACAATCCTGGACAACCACTGCCTCATCCCAACGTGTAAGGTAATCAGTTGTGGTAATAATATACCTATCCTTTGAATGCTTAGTTGTGGGGTTGATCGACCCTATGAAGTCAACCACCCATTTCTCAAATGCTTGTAGTGCTCGAACTGGCTGAAGAGGCACTTCATCTCGTTGTGATGGCTTACCCACTCTTTGACAAACATCGTAAGATCTAGCATATGCCTCTGCATCCTTGAAGAGCGTGGCCCACCATAGTCTAGCTTGGAGGAATTTATGCGCAGTGGCCTTTCCTCCAACATGACCTCCTGCAACTCCACTGTGGCACTCCCATAGTATGCCTTTTCTTTCATTATCTAAGACACATCTTCTGAGGATACTATCCAATCCCAACTTATACAATTTCCTTGCAATCAATTGATAGTCGATGCCTTAACCACCATATGACGTTTCTGGGCAAGCCCTTGTACTTAAAAATATTGCTATGTCTTCCAAGTATTCTGGTATGGACTCAACCCGGAACAGGTCTGCATCTAGGAGATGATCATCGATTGCTCCACCAATTTATCCTAAATCTAATTTGGATAAGTGATCAATCTCGACATTGCATCTTTTGGGCTTAATAATCACTTCAAAAGAAAATTCTTGAAATAGTAGCAACCGCCGGAAGATTCTTCCTTCCAACACAGGTTTGTTAACTAGATACTTTAATGCAGAATGATCAGTAAAGAAATTAAAATGAGAGCCTAACTGATAATTTATAAACTTCTGCAAAGTGTAAATCATAGCTAAACCCTCCCTTTATGTCGTTGTATAGTTGCGCTTAGCTTGCGACAACTTCATGCTAGCAAAATAGATAGCATGATCCATGGATCCATCTCTTGGTTGTGCTAAGATGACTCCCAAGGCAATACCTGATGCATCTACGTGGACGTGAAATTCATTTTCCCAGTTTGGAAATATTAGAATAGGTGTTGTGTTGAGCTTCTCCTTTAGGATCTCGAACGCTTTGTCACATTCTGGGGTCCATTGGAACACTTCAGCCGTCTTTAGTATATTTTCTAGAGATGCAATGATATTTGCATATCTTCTGATAAACCTACGATAGTACCCTGTGTGCCCCAGCGTGGATCGCAACTTCTTAGCACTCGTAGGTGGCGACATGTTCAAAATAACTACAGATTTGGCTAGGTCTACCATTACTCCTTCTTGGAATACTATGTGGCCTAGCAAATTTCCATGTGGTACACAGAAGATACATTTTCTGAGATTCAACGATATCTGCAATTCTCTACATCTGTCAAAAATCAGATGCAGTAGAGATACACGTTCCTTGAGAAGATTATATACCGTCCAATCATCCATATAAACTTCTATAAACTTGTGGATAAATTCTCAGAAAGCGTCTATTACAATCCGGGAAAAAACTGCAGGGGCATTCTTTAAGCCAAATGGCATCACATTATATGCAAATGACCCCCATTCTTTTATGAATGTGGTCTTATTTTTGTCTTCTTCAACAATCCTTTCTTGGTGATACCCCGAAAATTCATCTGTGAATGAGTAAGACTCTTTACCCACAACATGTTCTAGCACCTCATCTGTAAAAGGTGTTGGGAAGGGGTCATGCACACAAGCCCCTAATGTTGACACAGACCCTAATGTCCTCTATGCCTTTCTTGCACTAGATGACTGTTGGGCTAACCCATTCTAATTCTTCCACTACAAAAATAAGTCCAACTTCCAGCATCTTGTCTATTTCCCTCTTAACCTTATCTTTCACTCTGGGGCTAAGGTGGTATGGCCTATGTCTCACAGGATTTGATCCTAGTCTTAGTTCAATTTTCATCTCTCCCATAGCTCCTTTAATCCCTTTTAGCTATGAAAATGTCTTTGGGAACAAGTCCTCATACTCTCGCAACAGGCTATGTATTTCTTGACTAGTCTGCTCATCCCAGTAGTCTCCCACCATAGATATCTTAGGTTGCTTTGTGGTCCCTATATTGAATTTGCACAAATTCAATGGGTGATTATAAGAACCATCAGTAAGATTGGGTATGACGTTCTAGATTTATCTGCTTCATTTTGTCTCCTTAATGGCCAAGTTTCTCGATTCTTCTAAATCATCCAGGATTTCCAAGTCCTTCTCAATCTTATAGAATTATATAGGTCTCTTATCCAGGTCTAGGTGGAGGTTAGACTGAATTTATTGGCTATGATTTTCACATACCACTAGGTCTAATTTCTGTTTACCAGTATCTGTAAAAAGGAATTCTTTAATTCTTTGTGGGACTACTTCAAGCTCAGGGTACTTACCTGTAAACGAGAATTCCTTGCAAAATTGATCTGCTAACGTTTTCCAGTTGTTGGTTTGTCTTCTGGTTTCTTCATGTATATACCAAGCTCTCATAATTGGACCTAGTGAATGGGGAAATACCTGAACCCATAAGAGAGATGGTATTTCTGCAACTTGCCACTGCTTCACGTATTTTTCAATATGTGCCTTAGGATCAAACTGTCTGTTGAACAATTGTGCAACTTGGAAATCTGTCTGTATCTCTAATTCCAATTACTCCTTATCTTGAAATATATATCGGATAGCTTGATTCACATCGTCCCAGTTCCCATCTAAGACTTTATTATTAGTCCACCATCTGGCAGCAGTGTCCTGGAGGGCTAAATCCAATATTGATATCCTTTGATCCTCTACTACCTTTTCTTCCATGTTGACCAGAACACTGTCAAGTCCTGAGGTACCATCATATATTAGGTGTTCTATGACCTCGGTTCCACCCATATAATTTCCATGAAAGTTGTGCATATTCTTGAAAATATTTCATATGAACCCTGCTACCAACTGTCAAATTCCAGTTCTGAAACTTTATTTGTTGATTGTATGCTCCTCCAACTTATTGATCTATCAACAGTAGAATTTATGTAGTCTTCTCTCGTTCATGTTGTTACATTGTACAACTAATCCAAGTCTTCTCCCTCCATATTGTTGTCCGTTGGCTCCGTGTATCGACGTCCTACATACGGATCCAAGGGTTGAACTACCTTTATTCCATCTGCCTCAAATGTCATAGTGTTTGTCTTTAGGTCAATCATCGCATAGTTGTCATAATCCCAATCAATACCAAGTAGTGTAGGATAAGGGTCCTTATACCCCATGATTTCGATCACCTCAAAATAAGCTACAGTCTTTACTCCCGCAACATCTATTTCCACATTCTCCAGTCTTCCTATTGGGAAAATGAAATACTGGTTGGCCATTCTTAACTGGATTGGGGAATTTGTCAATTGGGGTTTTCCTAAGGATTCCCAAGTCTTTTTAGGCAGTATGCTAACATCAGATCCTAGATCTAACATAACATCCTTAATATTAAACTCATCTAGCTGGGCTACTAATCTAAACTCTTTTCCAGTTCGTACTTTCCTTCTCTTTACTCTCTGAGTATTCTTCTTAGGAAGATTAGTCCTTATTCTTATTTCTAGAGATTCTTCATTCCCTAGAACTAGGTGCAGTGCATTGTGAAACTTCTCTGTCAACTGGTCATTCCAAAGAATATCAAAAAATAACTGAAACCAAAGGTCGACTACATTTTGTGGTTCCTCATGTTGTCTCATCGGAACTACAGGGTTTCTAGGTGCAGGGGGTGAAGCGGGGACTTCCGCGATCTTGGGGTAAACAATAGGCTGATGGGGTTTCTCTTGCATCTCAGGGCTAGAGATATTGTGAAATACTTCTATGGAATTTTTAAAGAATAGCTTATGTTTCGGGGGATCATTCATGTCTTCCTTAGGCGTTGCTTTCTGGATATGAGGTAAATTATCAGTATCTGTGCCAGTATTTTCCCCTCCTTGAGTGACGATATTAAGGTTGGGAAGTTGTCCCCTAATAAATATCTTGATCTCTGAACTAATGAGGTTAGTTCCTCGTTGACGTACCCAATCTTCCCATTTTGCAATTAGTTTTTGGCAGTCTTCAATTGCATGCCCGTTGGTTCTGTAGTGAGAGCACCATGGCTGCCTCAGATGAGGACAATCTCTAGCCATGTGGCCTTTCTCATCATAGTTGTAGCATCCACTTGGTCCTCTTCCCCTGATTATTCCTCCTCTGAAGTCTCCTCCAGCTCCACCTCCTCGACCTCTTCCCGATCCCTGAGGGGTTTCATTCGATACCATTGAATACTTCTGAATAATGGGGCACTGTCTTGGTCCATGCCCATGGATTTGACAAATCTTGCAATACTCAACTGATGGCACTGCTTGACTACTTGGAAAAGCGTGGAAAGGGGTGGGGTTATGGAATGGTAAATTCGCAGATACTTGTGCAACTCCTCCTATGGGTCCTGATGAGGGTGCCATCGGATTCTGAGGAGGTCCCATTCCCCTCATTCGTGGACATTCATTCACCAGATGTCCTTCTATGTAACATCTAGTACACCAGAATTGTGGTCGTCCTGGTCTGGCCATTGTCAATTCCTGAATCTTCTATATAAGCGATGATATTTTCCCTTGTAGTTGCGCCAAATTTGTATCCGCTGGGGGTCTAGTCACTCTCAGACTCCCCAAATATCCTTCCATGGCTTCAATCTTCATTGGTTGTTCCAAGGCATCTATCAAAGTGGCTATCTTGTATTGCGTTAACAAAATCCTTGTTAGAGGTAGCAATCCCTAAAGATATTATTCTCTTTGATGTTCCTCATGAATTGGATGTACTAACCTCCCTATATCACCTTTAAACTTCTGGCTATATTCCCAGGTTGATTCACCTTCCCTTTGTTGAATCTCACGCAACTCAGACAGAGCTTGTTGTTCTAACTGAAGTAGCTTAAACTTCGCTATGAACTTTTTTCATACCTGGTCAAGTGTGAATGCTTGACCTTGCATTTCTGGCACCCTTGGCTCAATAACCTTCATGTACCATTTGAGAGCATGACCTCTCAAGGTAGTCTAAAACTCAACCAATTTATTCGCATATGGAGTCCCTCTAGACCTTCAGATTGCTTCACACAAGAACCAATGCTACTCAACATCTTCGTCTCCTTTACCCATAATTAGGGGTATCGAGCAATCGAACCTCTCATGTTACTAGCCATTGTTGATCTTACTACTCCTACCAAAATAAAACCTAACGGTCCTAGTTGCAACCTACCAGGGGATCCCAATATCCTCCCTATACCCGCACTTCCCAGTTGTGACTGACTTACTAGTTGTACTGGAACAAAAATAGCATAAGAATATATTATAGAATTTACCACTTGTATAGAAGACACTTGGGGTATGGGTGATTCGGGGCTAGTGCCACTAGCTTCAGGGCATGTTTCTTTGATCTGAGGGGTCTCGTTCTCATCCTCTAGAGCGGTATCTTCAGCCAGATCCCTGATCTTTCCTGGCATCCGAGATGAATCTTCTCTTTCTTCTTCAAGATCCATGTCAACTTCCTTCTCCCTTGCTTCTACACCTTCTCCTTCTTGTCCACCCTCCTGGGGGCTTCTTTCTCTCTGCGCTTCTCTCTCACTTAATCTTTGACTGGATAGTCTTTCCTGTCTTCTCATATTTCGTAACTCTTCTATCTACTTCCTTCCGGTCTTCTCATATTTCCTTCCTCTACTTCTCCGGGTCCGACTTCTTTCTGCAACTTCTTGGATTGTTTTACTTCTTTCTTTATCTTACCGCACCACCACTTCTCAGCTATGGTGGATCTTTTCAAGTCTCTCTCATATCTTGAGTCTATTTCTTGCTACTCCCCCTCATTTGTCAAAGAACCCTCTCCCCTCTCTTAGGCCATGATTCCACCCAAAAATCACCCCACCCCAAGTGAGGGTATTTACGCTTCCATCTCAGTCGAGGGAATAGTCAACATCCCCTCTTCCATCAAGAAAACCTTGATCCACATGGGGATTTCTCTCAACAGTCTTCCCCTTGCGTATTTCTTGAAATCCACTTTTGCCCATGAAAAAGATTGGTGATCCTCAGCCACAAACTCAATAATGTATCCTTCTAGTGTTGTCTTGACCCAGAATTCGATTGGTTGTGTTACTAGACTATCCAACCGATGAAGTGTTGCGATATTTCCTGTATCCCAAGCGCAGGTCTTCTTGAATCGTTCTTGGAATTTTGGAGCTTCTTGGATCTTCTCTATCCAGTGGAAAAGTTCTTTTGGGAACTTGTTGACGGGCGAAATTGAACGCTCGTCAACTGGAGGAGTGGATCCGTTCTGGGGTTGTCTAAATAACCCAAGCCGTTTGGGATGATACACCCCGATGGGTTTAGCGGCTCTGTTGGCCGATCTAAGTCCTAGGAAAACGAAAGAAAACTAAACTAAATGAGAAAAAAGAAACTACAGCAAACTATATACAAATCTGAAATACATATATACAGTTTACCGTCTAATGTTATACAACAATAATTCTATGAAATTAAATGTTTAGATATCAACAGAATTAAATCTTAATTATATATACACATTATTTACAGAATGCAAATTTTAATTAAAACTTGCAAAATCATTTGTAAAATGATAGCGAAACTATTATTTTTTATTTTTTATAATTTTTATGAGAAAGAAGAGAAATGAATACTAACTAAGCTAAGCAATTAAAATAATAATCCTAACTGTAAATCTGAACTAAATATCTATCTAAACTACTGAGAATTCTCGATATTATTAACTATTAAATCGCAAATATTAAACTGACCTAAAGTAACGCTTCCTATTTGTCCTGTGTACAGTAGTTGATTTAGCTATTTGGTGGGAGGAAACCCGCACCAGATTCTCCACAAGCTTCATGTAAACAGGAAGCTGCAGTGCTCTTTGAATACAGACGACAGAACAAACAAGGCATACAACGACAACAATTTTATAATTTACAAATCATCACAACTAGATAAATCCCTGTGTGAAGATTTGTATAGAATAGTTCATTTAATGAAGAAGATAAACCTTTACTCATCAAATCGAAACAGAGTAATTGTTGTACTAAAAATGAGATACATAAGATATGGACAAAATTTAAATCACAACGCATTAACCTGTAACAAGTCTTGATATCTAAAGTAGTCAATGACTTAATCACAAATTAAAATGCACAAAAATTGAACGAAAGTATGATAAATTGAAAGTTAAAGCTGTTACAAAAGATCCACTTCCATTCGAGTTTGTATCATCATAAATCCATAGTCTTTGTTGTCCCCCACAGTGATGGGTTCTTTACAAAAATTAATGAGTATATAAAGGCCACAGGGTAAAACATCTCTGTGGGAATTATCAGAAACAGTTTACAAAAAATCTAGGAACAATCTCCCAAGTCTTCTATTTCTGCCTATGAATAACAACTTAAAACAAAACTATATCACAAAAAGCATGTTCTAAACTGCCACAGCATGTCCAATTTGCCATTGAAATTTGTATGTACCTGTAGGTGGACAAGAATAAACAAGTTTAGATAGCATTTTATTTGTAAAATTAACAAAAATCTAAATTTTATGACTAGCTAACATAATCAAACGATTCTGTAGCTAGTCATATTTACAAACAAAATCATTTTTGAATCAATCCAAATGATAACAAAAATACATTCGACCAACCAAACAGAGCCTTCATTACCAATTCAGAACAAACAAATCACTCACACTAAAACTAACCAAATCTTTTATGCCAATTTAGAACTAACAGAATTGTATTGCATTAATCGAATGGTAACAGGAATGTATGTGTTCTATCAAATAATTCTTTTGTTGCTGATTCAAAATGAATACAATCGTTTATGCCAATTCAAGGACAACAAAATCGTGTTAAATCAAACAGAACTGTATTCGATTTAGCAATCAAATCTTTTGTATTAATTCAAATAAAACATAATCGAATGCTAATTCAAAACAAACAGAAATGAATGTGATTTGAACCAACAAATCATTTATTCTAATCTAAGAAAGACAGAATCATGCTAAAATTAAACCAAATCATACCAGCCATTGTGAAATCAAATCGAATGATGGTTGTAGCTACTTACACATTTTTTCTTTTAAAAATCACATGCCCTGTAGATGTAAAAATTTGTTGGCAGACTGGTTGAATACCCTTTGAATTGATCAAGGGTTCACAGAAGGCTAAGGCACAAGGCTGGACGGGTGGAAGGGGTTCTGAGATCCAGGCCCGGAGAGGTAATAAACGACCCAGAAAATGCACACAGACCCAAAACATACCTTTCAGCCACGGAGAAGATCTGAAACTTGACCTCTAAAACACGAGCTATAAATCTGTAGTAACCCAATTTCTGAGGAAACTGCTCACATTGAAGGTAAAGGGGCTAATTTTGGTTCTAGGTTTTCAAGGGTTTGATCGGATTCAAAACCATTTTCCCAGAATCACTCACGCAAAAACATGTCTCTGGGAGTCAATACGGGGTTAAATTTGAAATCTGGTATGGTGCTTCTCTCCAAGTTCAGAAATGCCTCATTGTGTGTCAAATATTTATATCTCAAATCTATAAAGGACTCAAGCCATACCTGATATGCTTGCATGCCATTTCTTACCAAAATGAAAAAATATTTCACTATGAATTAAATGCTTAAAACAAATCATTATGACCCCTCGATGAAACATTTACTGGCATGCCATATGAATGAAGGCTATGTCGAACTCTC
>ML781208.1:85667-100152 GCA_009831015.1 Picea engelmannii | reverse complement strand
TCAAACATTTTAAAGTTTTCGGGAGCACATGTTATATCAAGAACAATGATGAAAATATTGGCAAATATGATGACAGGGCTGATGAAGGTATTTTCTTGGGTTATTCTACAAATAGTAAAGGGTACAGATGCTACAATAAAAGATTGCATAAACTGGTTGACTGTATAGATGTAAAAGTTGATGAAGAAATTCCAGTCAGAAATATAGACATCGATGAACCAAGAACATAAGATACAGTTGAAGATGAAGATGAACAGGTCCAAGGATCAGAAAGAGAAGAGTCTGGATCAGATGAAGATGTGAACATTCAAACTGATACAAGTCAACAGAAAGAAGCAAAAACTCCTCTCAGAATTATTAGAAAGAATCATCCTGAAAACCAGATAATTGGGGATATAAATGAAGGAGTTTAGACTAGAAGGAAATTGATTAAGGACACAGAACAATCTCATGTTGCCTTTTTATCTATGACTGAACCTACAAATTTTGAAGAAGCTAGTCAGGAAGAAGATTGGATTAGAGCAATGAATGAAGAGATGGATTAGATTGAGAAGAACAATACTTGGGAGCTTGTCCCTAGACCTGAAAATAAGAATGTAATAGGTTCCAAATGGATATTCAAGAATAAAATGAATGAAAAAGGACAAGTGGTTAGAAATAAAGCCAGATTGGTCTGTAAGGGATATGCACAAGTGGAAGGTCAGGACTTTGATGAAACTTTTGCACCAGTGGCAAGATTGGAAGCTATCATAATGTTTCTTGCCTATTCCTGTCATAAGAACTTCAAAGTTTATCAGATGGATGTTAAGTCAGCGTTTCTTAATGGAGATCTAGAGGAAGAAGTGTATATGGAGAAACCTGAAGGATTCTCATTGACAAACAATCCTAATTATGTTTGTAAGCTGAAGAATGCCTTATATGGACTAAAACAAGCACCACGAGCTTGGTATTATAGACTGGACAAATTTCTACAAGAAAAAGGGTTCAAGAAAGGTACCGTTGACAGTAACCTTTATAGTAAATTTGAAGGTGATAATTTACTAGTTGTTTTGGTTTATGTAGATGATATTATCTTTGGCTGTACTAATGAATCATCTGTTCAGTGGTTTGCTAAATCTATGCAAATAGAATTTGAAATGTCTATGATAGGGGAATTGTCATATTTTCTTAGCTTACAAGTAAAACAAAGCTCTGCAGGAATTTTTATTTCTCAAGAAAGATATTTGAAAGAGATATTGAAGAAATTTCAGATGGAAGATTCCTCTACAGTTAGCACACCTATGGTGGTTGGTTGCAAGATGAGAAAATATGATATCTCACCTGATGTTGATCAAAGGACATATCGTTCAATGATAGGCAGTCTTCTGTACATCACAACATCCTGTCCTGATATAATGCACGTTGTTGGAATGGTAGGTCGTTTTCAGTCTGCTCCTAAACAAAGTCACTTGGTAGCTGTCAAAAGAATATTCAAATATCTGAAGGGAACAATGACATATGGACTATGGTATCCTAGAAATCAGAATTTCCAGTTAACTGCTTATTCAGATGCAGACTGGGCAAATTGTGTTGATGAGAGAAAAAGCACCAGTGGAGGAGCATTCTTTTTGGGTGACTCATTAGTTACATGGCTTAGTAAGAAGCAAGGATCTATTTCATTATCCACTATAGAGGCAGAATACATTGCTGTTGCTACTTGCTGCACACAAATCTTATGGATGATACAAACTCTTGCAGATCTGAAGGTAACTTACACTGATCCTATTCCAATTCATTGTGACAACACCAGTGCCATTAGTGTCTCCAAGAATCTTGTTCTTCATTCCAAGACTAAGCATATTCCAATCAAGTACCATTTTCTCAGAGAACAAGTTACAAACAGAATTGTTCAACTGAACTATATACCCTCTACAGAACAGATTGCTGACATTTTTACAAAACCATTAGCAGCGACCCCTTTTGGATATCTTCGTAAAAAATTGGGGGTGATAATTTCTGGTTTTTAAAAGGTTCACCTGGTCAGGGGGAGTGCTTATTGAATATCTGGTGAATTTCCTAAATGTTTATAGATGACAGGGGGAGTCTGTTTTGCAACAAGATCATAGGGAGAATATTTCTTCTTTGACATTGATGTCAAAGGGGGAGAAAAGATCTCTTTTTAATGAAGAGGAGAGTCGAGTCCAAATGGCCGAATGCAGAGGAGAGTTGGGTCTGAATGAAAGTGTTGCCATCAATGCCAAAGGGGGAGATTGTTGGCAAATTCAGTGAACAAACAACAAATGTTTTCCATTGATGGCAACAGTGAAGATGACAGGCAAACAGAAGAGAAATTTCAGAGAGGTGAATGATCGAAAGCAGTGAATGGTCACGCACAGACGATGGAATCCTTTAAGGATTCGAGGAGAATAAGCTTAGGAGGAATAGCGTTCTTATACGCGCAAGAACCTCAGGAGGGAGCAACCGGAGCCGTCGGATCGGCTTGAAGAGAACAGATCTGGACCATTGGTTTACACGTCCACGAGAAGCTCAGGAGGAGCCCACATGGGAAAGAGACCGAGAGCTGTCGGATTTCACTCGGAAATCCCGACAGCTATTGGATCGGGAGAAGCTGCGCAGAGGTTAAGCACAGGAGTAGGTGTGCAGAAGAAGTGATCTGAGCCGTCAGATTGGAAGCGGATACCCGTTAGTCACCAGATCCGCAGAAGGTACACAAAGGTTAAGCCTCAGGAGGAACGCAGAGAGGGAGAACAGATCTGAGCCGTAGGATCTGAGAAGAAAACCCGACAGCCGTCGGATCTGTAAGAGTCGCGCAGGGGTTAAGCCCTACTGTGTAGAGGAGAAATCCTGAACAAGTCATCGGGATATTGGAGAGAGAATCCTAGCCGTTGATCTGAGCAGGACACGCATCAGCATTCTAGTGAGGCATCAGGATATTGGCCATCGGGAAATCGGGGATCCCAGTGACAAGTGAATCGAGACATCAAAAGTCTCGAATTCCCGAAGGAATAGGGACCGTCCATCTGCAAGGATAGGTGGCAAAGGATCAGGCACCGTCGGAGTTTTTGCTCATCGGAGAATCGGGAATCAGAGTTTCACGAGTCCCGTATTCAATTACAACAAAAACCCCGAAATCGCGATGAAATAAATCCCGACTGAACCTGAACCGTCAGATCAACATGTGATCTAGACCGTCGATCCAAATCACGTCAGATAGGGACACGTGGCACAACCAGGTAATGACAGGTGTCAGGCAGATTCAAAACTTTAGGCACATGTAAGTCACGAATCAGAGTGACATGTGGGAGTATTTAACACGTGTCAAACCACGAGTGACGTCAGCAGAGTATCGGGAATCGGGGATCGGGACTTTGAAACGTCCAATTCGCTTGACAACGAAAACCCTGAAATCGCGATATGCGATTTCGCGATTTGATCGCAGCCGTTAGAGCAAGAATGAGATCTGGACCATTGATTTCCTTTATCGGAGAATCTGGGATCGGAGGATCGGGAATTCTGTAGGCATGTGCATGGTGACATCGAAAATGCCGAAACCCTGATGAGAGGTTTGACCGAGGTCATGTGTTGACGGTCATGTGGGTCAAGCCTAAGCTCAGGAGGGCTAGCGCGTGGAAAGGAGCGTCGGGATTTGGACGATCGGGAATCACGCGGGTGTATGCATTGATGCATCACAAACCCCGTAGCCCCGACAGGGTAAGGTTGTGATCACGGAGCCACGGTCACGTTGACCGGGAGCTAATCTTAGGAGGGCTAGCGTATGAAAGTGATGAAACCCGGGTTAAAAGGAAAGAATTATAAAGACTATCTAACGGTGTGGATGAGGTTTGAAAGTGATCAGAGGGTTGTTGTTCTCCCTCACACATTAACGCTTCAGTTATAAATCCATTAAGAGAAACGGACTGATAATGACAAATCGGTTAGCGTTTCAGTTGCTAAGATAGATGTCCTTGTATTACCTATTGGAAGGGGAAGTGGAATCGTCAAGGAAGCATGTATAAAAGAAAATGAGCGAGACTGAATTTGGTTGGTTATTCTGAATGGAAAAAGCATGAAACAGTAAGAAAGGTGAAAAGAGAAGAGGCTGAGCATGAAATTTCAATAGATATACAGAATGGAATGAAATGTAAAAGAGAGAGAAAGAAGAATGAGAGACAGAGTAGAAGAAGAAGAACAGAATGACAGAAGAATGTGATGCAGAGCTAACCTGTTGAGGAAGAGAAGAATTGCAGAACAATCTGTTGAAGATCAGATTTACAGAATAGAGTAAAAATGGTAAGAAGTGATTTATCTACATAAGTTGTCTGTGTATTCATTGTTTAATATTTAAGGGTGGTTGGGAGGTGCTCGGGAGGACTGTTGTCCTCAGAGGTTCAAGTGGAAGCTTGAACACATGAAGTTGTAGCTTCCATCTGGTTGTAGCCAGAGAAACTAGGGTGGCAGGGTGGTGCTAGGGAGAACAGGTGTTCTCTGTTATACAGGTTGGAGCCTGTGTAACTGGAAGTTGGTGCTTCCATCCAGTTGGCGCTGGAACATTCAAGAAGTTGGTGCTTCCATCTAGTTGGTGCTGGAGTATTCAAGGAGTTGGTGCTTCCTTCTAGTGGGTGCTAGAGAAACCAGAGAGTTGGAGCTCTCAAACAAGTTGCAGCTTGTAAGACAAAGGTAGCAGCCTCACATTGAGTTGGTGCTCAATTGTAAATGATGTACAAAATTGAAAAAGACTGCCTATCATTTCGAAGAAGAAGAGGTTTTCTCCCTTTATGGGTTTCCTCGTGAAAATATGTCTCTATGTATAGTTTATGTGTGACTGATGGTCTTTACTTTTACTGTCCATATGTTGTATATTGTTGATGACCACATCAAGGAAGATTAATAATATTTTAAAAGTTATAATATTATTTAAGCTCATAAGCAACTGATTTACCCCCCTTCTCAGTTGCTTTAGTATTTCCAACAATAAAGTATTATTATTCGGGGGTGCCACACATGATTACTTTGTACCCTTGTGTCTACACCAAAGATGTTAGTCTATTGCATTTGCCCCTAGCGGGTCGGGACATTTCTTTACTCGAATCCAGTTTCTAGGTCCTTTCCATGGAGGGTCATCCATAGTCATGGTTGGGACCAGGGAATCTGTTGGCCACCCAATCCTGCATTGGGTTCAAACATTGGCGTACACTTCCATCCACTAGCTCGATGATAGTCAAAGGAAAACGAGGGACAAAAAATCCTACTAGCATAACGTGCTTGGTTTTCAGATGGATCTGTCTCACATTTAGAATCTACTTGTATAGCCAATATCTCTGAGAGGAACAAATATATTTTTGGATGTCGACCCCCGGCCTGGACTTTTCCTTCATTGATTCCACTACTTATTCCCATTCGTATAGATGTTCATGATACAACGCCCACCATTGTGCAGGTATTTCTTCCATCATTGTGTCAAGGGATTGTATCTGGTGGGTTAAGGGAAATTGTTGCATTTGAGAAATGAATGTGTCCACCGAATCCATTCCATCAAATTGATATAGAGTATAAGGACCAAACTCAACCTCACTCGTCACGGTGGTAATTCATGTGCATCTCCTAGTCGAGACTTTATATATCTTATTCTACCATCTCTTCATAGCAACTTTTGAATTAGTATCATATGACTTCACACTTCTCCAAGTCAGATCCCCATCCACCGTGGGATTGATGTAATCCTCTCTACGCTGTATGATTTGATAGATGTTTTCAATAATGTATCTTTTTTCATCCTCATTCACAGGATCATTGTATTTGTTGTATTCATTCAAATCTATTGGCACAATCACGTGCAAAGTGTTTGTCTCAAAATACATATGTCGTTTCTTCAAATTCAACCCGACAATATTTTCAAATACCCAGTCAATACCAAGTAGTGCAGGGTAGGGATCTGAGTCATCCATAATCTCAATCACCTCAAAATATGTCTTTGTCTTCACCTCTTCAATGTTTACTTCGACCTATTCCAACCGAACTATAGGATAGATTATGTATTGATTATCCATCTTGAGTTGAATGGGGGACGACACCAGGTTAGGTATGCCCACCAACTCCCATGATTTCTTTGGTAGGATGACCACATCAGATCCCAGATCTAACATAACCCTGTCTATCTCATATCTTCTGAGTTCATCTATCATCTTGAACTCTTTGCATGTGCACTTCTTCGTTTTGACCTAACACACATCTCTTTCTGGTAGTGGGGCGAATATAGCTACAATTGTACCTTGTTTCCCCATGCAACTTGTTAACATGTGTGTCAACTTTCTTGCAGGATCATGATCATTTAACAACTTTAAACAAAAATGAAATAAGTTACTTACTTGGTCTTATACTTGTCCTTCATGACCAATGTCATATAGTGCTTCTTCTCGCCTTGTGCATCTCAGCTCTTTGCACACATTTTCCTTAATTTCCTTTTGTTCATCTCTTTGCAGTTCTTCCTACCTGTGGGCTTCTTCTGGTGACCTCTATGTCTTGCACTGTATCTCTTCATGCACACAAGCTTACTTCAAAGACTTCTTTTTGGCACGCTGCAATTATTCATGGACTCGGGCTTCCTCTAGCGATCTTTGTGTGGCACATTGTACTTCCTCGCATACCTGGGATTCCTCTAGCGACCTTTGTGTCATGCACTACAACTCTTCTCATGCTCTCTTCTCCTCTAGATCCCTCTATGCATCGCACATAAACCTCTTTTGTTGTGTAGCATCAAGCTTGGGAGGGGTGTGTGCCACTTTTTTTATCTTCCCTTTTTCTCTCTAGCCCAAGATTTCTCCACGCTCTAAGTCCATTCCCGTTTTAGCTCCTCAGGTTATCACCCACACATTAGCTTCCTCATCCTTGTTTTGATTATTGTGTGGCTCTACGGTTACCATGTTTTAGTGTGCCTTCTTCTCTTCCCACTTCTTCAACAAGTTGGGACAATCCTCAATGGCATGCTCGATATTGTAGTAGTACCCATAGAGAGTGTGTGGTTTGGTACAAAATCTTGAAATGTGGCCTATCTTTCCATAATTGAAACAAGTGGGTGGTCTTCCTCCACCTCCGCCATATCCTCATCTTCTGCCTCGTCCATATCCACTTCTTGGACCTCCCTAGTATCCACCTCTTTCTGCGCCTTTGTTGTCACAACCTTTCTTCTCTTCCTGAACTCGTAAGGCATCATGAGTGTGGTCATGCATCAACGTAAGTGACCAACAGTTTTTCACATTGTGCCCCATGGATTTGTAGAACTCACAAAATGAAGTATGGTGATTCTTTTGGTATTTCTCAAGTGTTGGGAAATGAGGAGGGATATGTCCCCATTGTTTGCAAATATGGCACCACTCAGTTTGAGGCCTAGTTAGAAATGGATTCAACACACTTGTCACCAAGTAATTTCCCAATGTAGGTCATTCATCCATGCAAAGACCTTTTGACTGACATGTAGTACACCATATGTGCTCACACACCACTTTTTTCTTTGCCATATCTTTCAACTGCATTGTCAGATTCACAAGTTGGGACTGCACTTGCGCCAATCCTACTAATGTATCTCCATCTCTTAGCATGGATTCCAGGTGCATCACAATCTCCACCGACTCTACCTAAGTGGTCACCTTCTACTAGGTGAGCGAAACTTGGATATGGGGGAGTAGTTTTGCAATGAACCATTACCTATGTTGAACATCTTGGATTTGGAATGTCGGTCTATCTAACAATATATTGAACCACTAGTCATAATACCATATGGTCTCTCCAATGTGTTGCTTGATTTATTTGATTTCAGTGTTTCACTGCAATTTTGACTTAGGATTCTGAAACTCCCTAAGAAAATCTCTCTTAATTTGTGCCAGGGGCCTCGTCTATCTCGCTGGTGTAGTTGCCTTGTGCTTCATGTACCATGTCATAGATCTATCTCTAAAAGTGTTCTCTAGTTTCACAATCTTTGATGCTTCATCTGTGATCCTCTTCATAGACCATACAGCCTCACACGTGAACCAATGTTTCTCTACATCATCCTTACCCATCCCATGGAATACATGTATCCTCAGTTTTGTATATTGATTTATCATTATCAATCTAGGGTTGTGTCCTCCCAACTAATTACTAGTTGTTGGTGATCTTGGTACTAATACTCTTCCCTACGAAGTATTGCTAACTTTGTCTTATTCTTCACTCGTATCCTCTCTTGTTAATTCTACTACTCTTTCTTCCTATACTCATATTACCACAATGTCTGATATTCTTTATTCTTAGTTACAAATGTGCAAGGGGGGTGGTTCAAAGAGGGGGGTGCCTCCATCTTCTCTCATCATTTCTTGTGAGGGATCCTAGAGAATTTCCTACCTTTAGCCATGCAGGACCATTCATTATAACTAAAGCCTCTTCCCCTTCCTGAAGGGGTTATTCACCATCCTTCAATGCCTCTACTCTACGTCTCATATTTCTCTGAGGTTGTGGCATCTCTCAACATCCAATGGGATCAAACTTCATCTTCTCTGACCCTACTACCACTACTTCTAGTATCTTCATTGGATACCCTACTCCTAATGTCACGTCTCTTCAATGAACTATCTCCTTATTTGCTCCTCTCTAGCACAACACTCTCTCTTATACTTCCTCCTAGCGTGATCTCCTTCCTCTTCATTATGGGTCTAACCCCTCATCTTTCACCCCTTGTTTTATTCTTTCCACTCATCTATTCTTCTTTCCTCTTTAGCTCAACTCTTCTTGCATATATTTTGGTTTTTTCTCTCCTCTGATCTTTTGGATCCATTCTCTCCTCACCTCATCTCAACATCTTATGGATCCTCTCAATGCTATCCATCTCCTCTCTATTCCCCCCCCCTTCTTTTCATCCCCCCCCCAAAGAGCTAGGGGGTCTACTCAGCCATTCCATCTAGCTCCATATGCATCAATCATTTCTCTATGAACAACATCTTTCAAAAGTCTCTTTTGAGGACCTTCAACAAACTTTCTTTCATCCTTGTAGAAAGAATCACACTATTCTATGGAAAAGTCAATAATGTATCCCTCCTTTAATTTGGAATACCAGAAATTGATTGCTCGTGCCCACTTATTATCCAATGCCTTTAGCCTATCAACTGTAGTATGGTCCTAGACCAATGGTTCTTGGGGTCTCAAAGCAGTGTTAGTGGTGTTTTTCCTCTTCAACCATTCATACAACAAACATGGAAACTCAACAAAGAAAATCTCATGAAAATCAATGTAGATGTACCTCTCCTTCCAATGCTCCATGTTGGTTATTAAACCTTGAGTTTCTCATTGTGCAAATTCATCTTCCTTTGCAGATAACCAATCTTGTATTTCCTCTCGAGATGGATTTCGCCTCAGTATCTCCCTTCATTATGCAATACAAAACCTTCAGGTCTCGACAATGGAACCATTTTGGCTCGCTTATGTGCATCCTTCCTGACACTGGGGGTTGATGACCTAGGTTTCGTATCAATCTTCAGTCGAGGACCAAAGAGGGTCTCACTCAAGACTCCATGAGAATCACAAAGACCATCTAGTCTTATGTCAGATATGAAGGGATAAAGTAAACAAGGAATCCACTCAACCTATCATTCATTCATTCAATCATACTCCATTAATATACTAACAATATAAACCATTAGCTCAATCATCCATTAATCTCATAACAAACACATCAAGTAACAGAGAGAATTGCAACTTTATATTATCCCATTAAACATCAGAATGCATCCATCAACAGAGCCATGTTACTCAAGGAATCGTGTTATGCGCTCTGCTCCATTCTACAACTTATGCATTACAATGCGTCATATGCTCTATGTTCAGACTCTACACTACTGAACTAACTCCATCACAAACTCTAAACATGACTTTTCCAAACTCAAACAAAACTATTACAAAAAATCAGAACATGACTCATACAAAACTTGAACTGCCTCTTTGTAGACCTCATAAAGACTCTTCTCTTCTCCTCTCTCTTTGGAAGACTTCCTTTGTTCTATTTTCCTTCTCATCTACTTTATTCTCTGGCACTCTATCCCTTTCTTCTATGCTCCACTCGCTCTAGTGATCGCCAGTTCCACACACTTTTGTTGTCGGAATGTAGCCCACATAACCTCTTTGGAGTGTGGCAGTGCTAACATCCTTGTCAGCTCAACAATCATTTGTCCCACAACCTCTTGTCTCTCTAGGTTCATTATTCAGGAATATCCCTAAAGATCTTCTTCTAACTTGGTGTGCATGCAGTATCTTTCCAATCTTCAGTGCACAATATAGAACTCACTTGGTGCACGCACCTTATTCCATCCATCTCGTAGCTACTGATATGTGCATGAAAAACTAATGTGTGCGCAAGGATAATATGTTCACATGCAACCTACCCAAAAATTTGGGTGCCAACAATATCACTTATGCCATAGCCAGTTCCCTCTAAGAATCCTCCAACACACAATGCCCCGACACCAAATTGATCCACTTCCAACAAATCTTGAAAATGCCTGACACAATCCCATCAGACATAGGAACTAAAGGCGAGGAGAAGAACCACTTGAGAGCACTCATAATAGTAAAAGAAACCCACTAGAAAACACTGAAATACCCACCAAAACTACAACCCAACAAACACAAAACCACAAACTTGAAATCCTCCACTGTAAAGAGCCAAACACAACCATTTTCCCAAATCATTAAAGCCAAATCTTCAATCAGCATTGAATTACCACAAGTTGAGCATACAAAAGCATGAGCACTTGGTGGACCAAGGCTTAATCGAATTAATTGCATTAAATGGGTCATGTTGATTGATGTCCACATTAATTTATGCTTAATTTAAAATTTAGGGGTTATCCTAAATTTTATCTCACCACTTTTTATTAAAGCTTTCAAATAAGGATATCCCTCATCTAATTCTTGAGAGGAGAGTTTTCAGTTGGCTCCCTTCTATATTTGATTGGAGGATCATTTCCATTATGACCAGCATAGAATCTTCAAAAACCAATTAGGAGTTGATGCATTACTCCTTGGCAATAGAGAGTCCACACCACAATAGAAATGCCTTCCTCCTTGGCAATAGAGAGTCCACACCACAATAGATTATTTGAAATGTTACCTAAACTTTAAAATGTTCCCTAAACCCCCAAACATGATAGGCTATCATATTTTCTGATCATGGAGACTCCCCCACCCCTCTCTTTATATATAAATATATATAATTAACTAAAAATGATTAAACTAAAAATATGTATATAAATATGTATAATTAACTAAAAATCTGTGATTTCACTCTTGCAAAGATAATGTCTATTCAGCTGATATGGAAAAGACTGATAACGAGCAA
Source organism: Picea engelmannii (assembly GCA_009831015.1). Classification (NCBI taxonomy): domain Eukaryota; kingdom Viridiplantae; phylum Streptophyta; class Pinopsida; order Pinales; family Pinaceae; genus Picea; species Picea engelmannii. Next base: position 88,793 of record ML781208.1, on the reverse strand, counting down.
AGTCCCACTATCATCGCATGGAATGTCAATCCCAATTTTGTTGCTTCATCCTCTTGCAATTAATCATGAAAGTCGCCAAATTCTGCACATAAACAACAATCCCATCCCCAACTCCAACTTCAATGTGTACTGCTTTTATTTTTGAAGTTCTGTTTAGCAGCCAGAGAACATTTTATAACAGTTTTATGACTTCTGCAGAAGAGTGCTTGTAACAGCTGACAGAAGAAGAGTGCTTGTAACAGCTGCCAGCTAACATTTCTGTGAAGCGAATTTTTTTTTAATAGTAGGAGCGATTCAACAGCATTGCTTTTAATTCTCTATTACTTTTAAATGCATAATTAAATTAGTTTGATAATTGGTGAAACTTTGACTTTATAAAAAGCAGAGAGTGATTGATGAAACTTAGAATTTGTCTTGCATTTAATTTTCTACTAAGAAACTTTTGCTAGATGTTATATCTTTATATATTGGAAATTATTTTATTGAATAATTGTAGTATCATAATTGAGAAAAATGAAGTTTTAACAATTAATAATAAACAGAAGTTAAGAAAATGTTTAATATTGTGATAAGACTTTACTCAGAAACCTTTGCTAGATCTTTATATCTTTGAAATTATTTTATTCAATAATTATAGTATCATAATTGAGAAAAATTAAGTTTTAACCACTAATAATAAATAGAAGTTAAGAAAATGTTTAATATTGTGATAAGACTTCAAGGAAAATACAAGCATGGTTGTAAAGGTTCAAGAGGATGGTACTCATGCTCAACAACCCTTGCCTTGGCATGCTTATGGAAACAATCCATATTGGCTAATTATTAGAAAGAATAAAAGATCAAGATAATTGCTACTATGTAAACATTCATATGAGAAGGTTAATTTGATATGAGAGCATGTTTTATCATTTTTAATCACTATCTTGTCATTGTTTTATTATTTTTAACTATTATCTAGCTTTTAAAAAATTAAAATTTCTTTCTATTTTTATTAATATTTTATTCATATTCTCTGAATATTATTTTAATTTTTTTTTGACATTACCATATCTTTATATTTCTCTTGTATTTATACTTTATTTTGTTGTGAGATAAGGGAAGAATGTTTACATTTATCTTGTATTTACATTTTATTTTTTATCGGATAAACAGGAAAATGTTTATTTTGTTATGAGATAGTTAAGGGGAAAATGCTAGGTTATGTCTTGTATTTTTTGTTTTAAATTTTTTGAGATAGGGTTATGTTTTGTATTTTTTGTTTTAAATTTTTTGAGATAGTTAAAGAGAAAATGATAAGTTCTTATGTTATGTTTTTTTCAATCATTATTTTAGGGATTGTTTTTCTAAGTATTTAATTATTTTACATAATTTTTTATTTTTATTTTTAGAAAATAATAAATGTTCTTAAATGTTTTTTTAAGCTAAAAAATCATGAAATTCTATTATTCGAACATAAATATATAGACAGTTACGGGGATCTACCATAAACATAAACCAGATACGCTTCCTTGAAAAAATCATAGAGTTTTCAATTCATTATTCACACACTAACAAAGCTAAAAAATGAGCTATCACCAAAGTTAAAGATCCTAAGACCTATGGTCGATTAAAAGCCGAAACTAAAACCATTGACTGTTTCCTAGAATCAAAGCAGAAAGCTAATTTAGGAAAACAAATATAAAAAACATCATGAGACCACATAACAACAAACTAGTTAACCTAGATCTTTCTTCGGAAGATAAACCTTGCTTGCGGGTGAACCCGCCTCTTGTGTAGGATCCACATCTTCCTTCTGCTCCACATCCACAAAAATTGGGCAACTGACCAACCCTGGTGGGCTTGGAGAAATCGACTTAACCTCCTACTTCTCATGCTTCTAATAGACGAAGGACACCCTGAAATTGATGTCATGTTACGACCAACAGAATAATTCAGACTTCCCCTTGATGATGTCAATTGAATGGAGGAGGTTTGTCTGCGCCCTCCTGGTTCTATGTAATGCATGTCCAACAATCACCTTCATTATCCAATATGTTTCAACAATCTTAAAGTATTTGGTTTCCCTCGTTCTGTAGTAGAAGGGCTCTTCTACCCAGTCTTCCACTTTGTCCAACACCTCTCTGACAATCATCTCCCTCTTTTGTTGTTGCACCCTCTCTTCAACCTCCTCTATTTCCTTTTTTTCCTCTTTAGAACACAGTTCAACGAACCTATTACCCACCTCCCAGGCTTCCCTTGTCACATGTGTGGTTTTTCGTTGGCCCCTGAGAAGTGGAGGCTTCTCTATCATGCCTCTCTCCCATTCACGCTTTACCCTTTTTGCTCCAATGGTGAGACATATCCATGACTGTTCCCCCAAGGAGGCTAATCCCCCATAGACTAACTACAAGCAAAACTACGATACTCATATGTTCTCTCCCCAAATCGAGGACTAGAGAATCAAAATGCAAGCTTGGAACCAAGACCCAAAAATCCCCACCACCTTTGAGAGTGTACAACTTAAATATCTCCCTATCTTTACTGCTAAGCATGTGTGCCATCATGAAAACAAGGTTTGTACCCACCTTCACATCGGAGCCATAAACCTCTACAACGACTAAATTTCTTTTCAAGAGGCTTCGACATGACTGAATATGAATAGTGTATTGTTGCTTGACTCTTCCCTTCGGCTCTCATGCTTCTTCATTATGACCCCAACTCTTCGCTACCTTCTGCACATTATAACCTTCATCCATACCTAACTCCAACGTACTCTCCACCTTTCCCTTTGTCCTTTCAAGTGATCTTAGTGCATCATATGTCACATCAGACAATGGTCTAGTTGTGTGGGTTAGGGTCATCCCACTGAAATACACCCCATCTGAGAGAAATGTTCTTAAATGTCAGGTAAATAGATCATCTTTATTTATTTATTTATTTTGTATACATGTATTATATTTTGGTCAAAGATCTTGCACGTAAAGTTATTAATGTAAGTATTTTGTTTAAAAGGAAAAGTGTTTATTGTGATAATGTCAAACTTCAAAGTATAGGAAGTTTGAAATTATAGGAGCCATGGAGGTATTATACATGTTGAAATTGTTTAGAATTTATTTTTTCAAGTGCATAGAAAGTTGAGCATCACCT
>ML781208.1:0-20453 GCA_009831015.1 Picea engelmannii | reverse complement strand
TTGATCAATAGATTAGGCCACCTTTTCAAGAAAACTATGTTGATGAGGGGGAAGAAACAATTGAGGGACTTGATGATGTTCACATTAATCTTATGGGAATAAATGATAATGATTCTATTTTTCTCACCCAAGAAGAACATGATTTTTTCCTCCTTTCACAGACTGAAGTTGATGAGGAAGAATCAGAACAACAAGCTTTTGAAAATGCAATAATGGAAGTTCATAGGCAGTACATCTTGAGAAGTAAGAATTCCAATGATAATCCAACCAAGAAATCTTCTGACTTTAAGAATACATCAGATACACTTGCCAAGAAAGTTCCTTAAAATAAAAACTCAGAGGTCCTAATAAAAAGAACATTTGACTCTGTACCAAAGACAATCAAACTGATGTTCTCTCCACCAGCCAGCCCAAAGATACTACACATAAGAATATTCTTGAGAAATTAGATATTCATATATTGTCTTTTTTTGGCTATTTTTTTTGATTAATTGGGTTGGTTGTCATTGATGCCAACCCTTGAAGAAAGTCCGGTAGCACAAAGGTTTTGGAAATGGACCCAAGTTTGTTTGATGGATAATGGTATGATTTTTAATATATTTGAAGGTAATACTATTCTAGATGGATATTACATGTCATTCCATTTCCGGTGGTATGTGGAACATCACATAACTCCTCACGGTTAGAGAGTTATGGCCATGTGAAGTTGGAGAACCCTCATGAGTCATCTAGAAGCCCCAAAAGGTTAAAGTAGTCAAGTGGTTGCAAAGATGAAATTATTTAAATAATAAAGTGAAGTGATGAGTGCACTATAAGTCAAAGTGGATACAAAATAAATTATTTAAATAATAAAGTTAATGAAGAAATTACTAAGTGGACAAGTGGTCAGAAGTGGGTTAACCCTAAAATAAGGAAAGTGGGTTAAGATGGTTAAAAGGTAACCCCCTGAGGAAGCTACATGAAAGTATAAATAAGAGGAAATGCTCTCTCATTTTAATCACACTTGAGCATATTGAATATTTGCAAGTGACTGAGGTAACCAAAGGATATCTAAGCTGAATTTCAGAGGGAAGGTGAAGTAAAGAAGGCCGAAATTCAAGGGAAGATAAATTCTTTTGATGATGCTTTCTAAGGTGTTTCAGGTAAAAACATCATAACTTCTTCATAACAGATCCAAATTTAGTAAGACAAAATGTATTGGTTAGAGTACAGTCTATAGTATTTTGTGTACAATTCTCAGATCCATGCAACAAATATTCCATGCGGGTCACACTTTACAAGTTCTCTCTCTAGAATAAGCCAGAATTCAATAAGGTATGTGGTCATATACACCAGGTCTATTACATAGTTACAAATCAAATTTGGATGATGAAATTGACGAGGGATTTTGGTATAGGTTGGTGCATGTTTGATGCACTTGTTTATGGTACATGTTGTTTACATGTTGTTTGGTACAGGTTGGTGCATGGTTGATGCACTTGTTTATGGTACATGTTGATTATGGGTTGATTGGTACAGGTTTACATTAGTATATCTCACAGTGATAGTGTGACAGTGGTTCCATCATTCTACTTTTATTTCATGGCGATTGGATGGGGCAAGGATAGGTGGTTGTAGCCACCTTCTGGTTGTAGCCGAAGAACATAGGGGGTTGTAGCCTCCTTCTGGTAGTAGCCAGAGAATTGAGGAGTTGGAGCTTCCCTCAGGTTGTATCCTGAGAAACTAGGGGTTTGGAGCCTCCTTCCAGTTGCAGCTAGAAAACAGGAAGTTGGTGCTTCCAATGAATGTAATTCTTCAAGACATATAAGAAAAATCATTCTGTGGTTTTCTCCCGATTTGGGTTTCCACGTAAAAACACTATTGTACTGTGCATGTGTATGATTTCTCAATTGTTCATTGTTTATTTATTCAACAATTATTGGATGATAATGCTACATTGATATTATATGGTTAAAAATGATTAGATTTCTCTATTACTGATTCGCTCCCCTGTTGGTATTAGAAGTCACTCCTAGATTGCAGCAGGAGTAAGCTTGATGCCCATCATTTTATGTCACGATTTGTTTATAAAGGGTGATCAAATGGAAGAAAACTCAGAACAATATCGTTCTAACTCCAAAACTAGGCCAGGCATGCACATGCAGGTGAGGTCTTAGTTAAACTTCAGACAGTAAGTTGTAGTAAGGGTGAATAGGAGGAAGACTTCTGTGAGGAAATAAGAAGGGCTGCTGTAGGCATCAAGCTTCTAACAACCCGTAGAAGAAAAACTTGAACACAAGAACTTCTTACATTCAAATTACAGAAACACTGGAGAATATAACAATGCTACAATAAAACCTTTATCTTAACATAGTCACAATGATTCATGTGAATCGGTCAATCATGAACTCCCTCAGTATGAGATGAAAACCAGATGGGATGAGAAAGATGTCTGTCATTAAACAAGAAATTTCACATACATATACATAACTAGGGAACTAGAACGTCCATTGAAACTTTACAATCGAGAGCTTCTCTCTACCATCGATCCTTACAAAAATGGAAAAATTGCCTACATATACTTGGAAATGACTCAAGCGCTGAAAACGCGATCACATCAGGAGTTCAATGCTTGACGTTGAGGAGCTTCTCTGTCAGGATGCACGTGAAAACATTGGGAAGACTGCCGATGCAGTCATCTGTCAGACACGATCTTTTTTAGGATAGACTGATAGCCTGTCTCTATGCATGCCCCTTTCTGACCTTCTTATTTAAGGAAGGAGACGATGTCTCACTCACCTTCCTCATTTGCATTAAATGATTCATCGGGATTTGAGAGACCTTGGTCAAGTCTACGTCTGGGAGATGTGGCAGCCTACCTTTGGTTGTCTGTTGCTTCGTTGGGCTTCTGCAGAGGGACTTGGTTGGTCAACGTGGACAGAGCTGATGAGGCTAAGGTGATGGGTGCGACAGACAACTAGTTGTGGCAGAGGTGGCTGGGAGTGCGAGACACATGGCAGGATGTGAGATGATGAAATGGAGGACACATGTCATCAGGGTCTGAGAGGCAGTAAGCAGAGTCAGAAGGTGATAAGAGGTTTAGAGGTGCCCACATAAAACCGTCCCATTTTGGACCCCCCCCCTATTAAAGGAAGAATGGCAAAGGGGGTCTAGAATCAATCCTCGACCGCTGATCGAGGCACTCAAATTTGAGTCGTTGAAANGCCCCCCCCCCCCCTTCTTGTTAAAGGTAGAATGGAAAATGGGGTCTGGAACAGAACCTTGGCTGTAGATCTAGGCGCGCAGATCCTGGCCTCCCAGATCTGCTTGCTCCTTAGCTTCATGTGCCAAGAGTTGTCCTTGATGGACGACTGAGACTGCTCCATGATCAACAATACAGATTCTTTCAGGAATTCTCCCATTGAGATTTCTTGTTCCCTTGCTCTCGCAGTCCTGGTAATTGAAACACGACGAAGCTCGATCGCATGCCACATGCCCCTACTGAAATGGACAGCCCCGATCACTCATCGCTCAATGTGTGTTTAAACTCAATCAGCCCCCACTTTAGCCCTGCTACCACATGACCGGGTGCCAGGGCCGTGGGCCCACACCCAAAGGTGCCTTCGCATCTCGCGTATCGTGGATGGGAGGGAGTCGACCCTTGTATTTCAAAGTCATGATTGCCGAGATGGCAACCAGACTTAATCAGGCGCTACGTGTCTTTCAAGACTAACGGTCCTGATCCTTTCAGGGATTCTCCCCCTGAGAGTTCTCTCTCCTCTTCCTCCAACCGCCTTTCCATACGAACTTGTGCTATGACCATGGGACCGCACCCAAAGGCGCCTTCGTATCTCGTGTATCATGGATGGGAGGGAGTCGACCCTTATATTTCAAAGTCGCAATAGCTGAGATGGCAACCAGACTTAATCAGGGGCCATGTGTCCTGACTGGAACGAACGACCACGATCATTTCATGAATTTGGCCCTAAGGGATGAGCCCATGCATTAAACCTTATGCAACTTCGTGGTTTTGGCTTACCTTAGGACTGTTGATCTGTTCCATCAATGGATCCTTGCCGCTGAAAACAAAAATGCCCACTCGCTTGATTTTAAGCCCGAAATGAACTTCTTCTGTGTGCTGCGCTTGACTATCATGAATGCGGCCTTTGAATAAAACGCATTTGATGGTTTTTTAAAACCCATTTCTTTGCATTTTACACCTAGGGCCTGAAATCAGAGAGAAACACCCCCCCTTGCAAGAATTGGTGCTAACATTAGGATCCATGGGGGATAGAGTCGTCCCTGCGATGCTCTAAGAACTCCTTGCAGCTTCAGTGCCTTGTTGTTGGGCTATGGAGTCATTTATTAAGCCGAAAATAAATAGAAAAACAATATTTACAAAAAACAGAGGAGTCATCTAGGGCTCAAGAAAAACATTTTTTCAGGAAATGCCCATTTACTGGGCCATTAAAAACTTCTTCTCCCTTCAAATCCTACAACCTGTAAGTGTTGTTCGAGAATACTTTAGAGATTTTGAAGGGCCCAATCCAGAGGGCATAAAACTTGTTGTGTTTACCCCTATCCTGCCTGGGTGCATCCCATTTAAGCACCAAATCACCCAACTCAAATTCCTTCTTCCTGACCTTCCTGTCAAAGGCCTGCTTGATCTTTTGTTGATGACTATGAGCTATGTCCATTACCTGCTCCCTGATCTGTTGCACTTCCACCATTTGATGAATCCTTCTGACCATATGGTATGGCTGTCCTTCATGATCCTGAAAGAATTTCACTACAGGTAAAGCGAGTTGAGTGGGAAAAACAACCTCCATCCCATAAACAAGTTGAAAAGGTGAGGTGCCTAGGGACTTATTTGTTGTCACTCGATCGGCCCATAGAGTGAATTTGAGCTTTGAATCCCAGGCCCTCTTATTGCCTTCCAATAATCTTTTAATGAGCTTGATTAAGATTTTATTGGAAGATTATACCAGTCCATTTCCTTGAGGATAATAGGGAGTGGAGTGAATTAGTGAAATCTCGAACTGCTCGCAGAACTTAACCAGAGGCTCAGACTTGAAAGAAGCAGCATTATCAGTGACAATTCTGCTGGGACAACCAAATATGGCTATGATATCCTCCAGGAAGTTGATAATTACCTTGTGTGAAGCACTCTTGGTGGGGGCAACTTCTATCCACTTGGTGAAATAGTCTGTTGCAGTCAGGATTCATCTGTGCTGGCCACTTGAAGGAGGATGAATCTCTCCAATGAAGTCCAACCCCCACTATTGAAAGGGTGTTGAAACTACTACAAGCTTAAGTGACAGAGATTTGAGCTGCTTCTTTCTTGAGAACCTTTGGCATTTGATGCAAGATTTGACTTCTCTATAGACATCAGTGAATAAGGTGGGCCCGTAGTACCCAACCCTGAGAATTTTATGAGTTTTGGTCTTCCATAAATGATGACCTCCACAAAGGCCACTATGGAAATCAAACATAACTTTCTGGGCTTCCTGTGGGTTCAGACACCTCAGAAACACCCCTAGAGGATCTCTCCAGTACAAGTCTTGGTCAATAAGGAAATATCTTACCGCCTTGAGCTTTAAAGCTCTTGCCTTGCTTTTTCCCATTCCGTCAGGAGGCTTCAACTCTTGAAAAAAATACAAAATGTCTTTGTACCAGGTGCATTCTTCTAGTGATAAGCCACCCTAAGAGATTTTGTTGGGCGACTCAGCTTGCTAATTTTCTGAGCAAGCATTGATGAAGCCAACCCCCAAAGCCTTGCAATTGGATTCAGCCAACAACTTGGCTAAATCCTACCCTTTAACCAACTTGGTGGGCTTTATTTCTAGGTCAAACTCAAGGATCTTAGCAATCCATTTACCTCTTCTCCCATCTATGTCAGGCTGTACAGGGATGTCTTTCACAGAGGCCGAAGGAACGTATGCAGTCACTCTTGAGTGTAAGACATAGACTTTGAAAGCTTTGAGAGCTTTCACCAAGGCATAGGCCTATTTCTCCATGTTCTCATACCCGATTTCTGCATCTTTTAGTGTCTTAATGAAAAAGGAAATGGGTTGCTCTCCCCCTTCCTCATTTTTCTACAATAAGACCACTGCTATTGCATCAAAAGAAGCAAAATAAAAAACTAGGAAATCCTTGGAATAATTAGGGCTGATCAGCATAGGTGCCTCAGTCAATGCCCTTTTTATTTGGACAAAAGATTCCCTGGGTTCAGCAGTCCATTTTACTTCATTTCCCTTTATGAGCATGGCTATGATGTGTTTCACCAACTCAACAAAATTTGAGACGAACCTCCTCAGAAAGTTAATCTTCCCTAAAAAATCTTGGACCTCTTTCCTAGACCTGGGAAGTGACAGGGTCCGAATTGCCTCTACCCTATTGGGATCAATTCTCACTCCCTCTACTGATACTATATGGCCTAGAAACTTCCCCTCCTTCATAGCAAACAAACATTTCTTGGGATTTGAGGAAAGACCAAACCTCCGACATTTCAAGAAATATTTCCTTAAGTGACAACAATGCTCTTTACTAGACCTGGAGAAGACTGTGATGTCATCCAGATAGATAACCAAAAACTGATCTTTCTCCCCGATGAAGGGTATGTCCATGGCTCGCTGAAACATTGCTCCCGCGTTCATTAGTCCAAAAGGCATTTTGGCATACATGAATGTGCGTGCCCCAAGAAGTGGTGAAGGTTGTTTTTTCTTTGTCCTCAGGCATGATTGATATCTGATTATAGCCAGAAAAACCATCAATCATGGATATCCTAGATGCACCAGTTACCCTCTACAATATGTGTTCCATGTTGGGCAAGGGATAGTTGTCTTTCTTTGAGCTCCTGTTCAAGTTCCTGAAATCAACACAGAGCCTGATTTCTCCACTTTTCTTCCTCACCGGGACCAAATTGGCCACCCACTCAGAATATCTCAAGGGGACAATGATTTTGGCATCTAACAACTTCTTCACTTCTCTCTCCATGACAGGCAACAACATGGGATTTATATGCCTTAGATTCTTCCTAAATGGCTTAGCCTCTTCCTTCAGTGGGATATTGTGTTCAATGAAAAATGTGTCCTATGTCTTGAGGTCTTCATAGGTCCATGAAAACACATCAACAAATTCTCTTAATAACTCGGTATATTCATCCCTCTGCTCTTTGGTCAAACTGCTTGAAAACTTGACAAACTTAGGCTCCTCCTATGTGCCAATGTTGCACTCAGCTGTATCAGCATCTTCATTTGAAACCCTACCCTTTACTTCCACATAATTCCCATTGAACAGTCTTTCTAAAGGGACTAGTCCCTTCAAAATGTGATTGCTAGGCAGATGAATAATATGGTGATCAACAATTTTATTTAAAAATACCTCAGGGTGAGGGTGACTTTCGAGATCAGGATCCTGATCAATGTGAAATGCAGAAAATTCATCGACAGACTGAAGAAATTTTTCGATTTCAAGATCGTCTTCTAATACCTTCCAATGCTTGATATTGTCCGGTACAGATGGCCTATATCTTATCTCAACATCATATTTGATCTTAGGCGGCAGAGGGATCCTGAACAGACTAGCTGAGACAGCTAAGGAATCGGCCAAAGTATTTTCCTCTCTTGGAATAAAATAAATGTTGAAAGCTGAGAAGAAATTATCAATTAGGTCCCACACCTCATCTTTGTAAATCCTAAGCTGAGGATGCTTAGTCTGATAAGCATTTCTGACTTGCTGGATAATCAACTCAACATCTCTGAACACTGCTACCTCCTCAATTCCCATCTCTTTTGCATCCCTTAAACCTAGAGCAAGAGCTTCATATTTCACCACATTATTGGTAGTTTCAAATTCTAGCTTGTATGATAGGGATATGGTTTCTTGACAAGGTGACACAAAAACCACTCCAGCGCTAGCGCCATTGCTAGAAGAAGCTTCGTTGAAGAACATCTTCCAAACAGAGGTGGTTGGAGGAGGTATCTCATGATTAAATATGGGTTTCCTTCTGATTTGGAAAGGGGCTTCAAGAGTATCAGTGAGCTACAATAAACTAGACCCCAAATCAATGTCAAGTGCAAAGATAGAATGATTGGTGGGGTTTGCTTCATCACTAACAATGTAGGCCAGCTGGGATTCTCTATACAACCTCCTGTGTTCCCCTCCAAAGACTGGAATAGTGGCATATGTGAGATCCATCGGTAATGTTCCTCCAAGATTTTTAATCCAAGATCTTGACAACAACATGCCGAACTTGGGGGGAACATCAACTACTACGATGTCCATGACCACACTCTTCATTAGCAGCTGAAATAAAGAGACCACCAAATCTTTGATGAATCCAAGACATTTCACCCTCCTTGAATCAAAAGAGTACAAATCATGATAAGCCTTTGTCACTTCCAGTCCCAATTCTTCCATGACTATTTTGGGCATAAGGTTGTGGGAAGCTCCTAAATCCATGAGGCAATTATGCAGCACCTTATCATGTACATTCAGGGATGTGTAGAAGGGAGGGGATGAATCATCTCTGTCTTCTACCATGGGACCTAGGACAACTGTTGGCTTCTCATCTTGAAGATTTACTGAGTCTGTGGAAGGCCGGGGGGACTCAGATTGTAGCATTTTGGAGAGGGACCTTTTGAAATCTTCATTTTTGACTAGTTCTGAGAGGGGTATGGGAATTCTAATCTTTTGAATCTCGTGTTCAAAACTAAAGGAATAAAAAGGATTAGGAGCTTCCCTTACCTCAGAGGCAGGTTCTTTGGCTGTTGGCGAAGTATTCTGAGTTTTCTTTTCTTTAGTAGTGATTGTCGCAGGTTTAGCAGGCATTTCCACCATGAGGGGTTGATCCTGGCTATCAAAATTCCCTTCTTTCTTATTTGACTTGAGATGGTATCTGTTAGGACTGTTGTTGGCCTTTTCCCCTTTACCCAACTCATTGATTTGAATTTTCATAAGGGATTCTTCATATGCAGATTGAGTCAAATGGGGAAAAGGGGGAGTGTCTTCAATACAGTGAATTTCAGGGCCGATCTCATCTATCTCCTCTCCTTCCTCATGAGTAACTAGGTCATTTTGGAGACGGGTTTGAATCCTCTGATCTTCTCTGTCTTTTCCCCTTTTTTCCCTTGGAAAATCCTATGGCACATTGTTACCAGGCCTCTTGAAGCCTCTGTTGTCAGTATTTTGGGGATTTCTGTACATGGGCTTCCCTTCTAACTCCCATCTTTCCATTCTAGCCGAAAGCGATTTTAGCACTTTAGTTACCTCGTCCGGAGAGGAATTGGATGGGGAGGCTTCAGGTCTCTTTCTGGATATGTCTCTATCAGCCTTATTCCTGAGTCGATCAACAACCAATATGTTAGATTCTACTTCCACAGCTGCATCCTGCATGTGAGCCAGAGTAGTGGCTCTCCTTTCCCTCAACAGGAGGTAGAAATTGGGATAAAAAATGCTAGCATAAGTGATTTTAGCAGAGGCTTCTGAGGGCTTTATCTCAGCGGGAATCTTATTATACATTTTATTGAATCTCTTGGAGAAGTCAGAGACAGATTCTCCTTCTTTTCTCTTCAAAGACCCAAACTTTGTCATGTAATACATGAAGTCTTTTTTGTCTCCCCATTTTCTCAAAAAGGAATTATCCAAAGCCTCAATCCCATCGATGGATCTAGGAGGTAGGGATCTAAACCACTTTCTAGCCTCGCCTTCAAGGCTATGGACATAAATCCTCATCCATACGTCTTCATGCATGATAACATGATCATCTGTGAAGCTGTAAAAGGCTTCAAGGTGTTCTTCTATAGCTATGTCCCCTTTGCCTGTAAACTTGGGCAACTACTTAAGGTAGCCATCTGTTGGAAGGGCATTGAGAGGCTGAGGTAACAAAAGGGGATCATACCTAGCAGCTATTATAGCCTCCATTCTAATCATGGGGGGATTTTATCCTTCCATAGGAATATTAGGTGGAGGAGAACTCGGAGGAGAAGGAGCTTGAGATACAGGGGATATTGGAAATGAGATTCCAGGTGGAAGGGAAAACAATGGGGGAATTCAGAGAGAAGGGTAAGGGGCTTGATTCAACAACTTCTCCTCTCTATACAGTAGCAAAAACATTAATAAGAGGAGGGGTGGTAAAATATTCTGTGGTCCTGGGTCTACACCAAGGTATAGCTTCAGGGGAGAGGGGAGTGACAAGGATTTTCTCCCTCCAATCCCAGACTAGGAGGGGAAAACTCAACAGGAACACTTCCAAAATTTAGGAAACAGGAAACTTCAGAAAAAGGTCTGCTAGGAAGCCGAGAAGAAGAAAATGAAGTTTCTACAGAAGGAGATGGAAAATTACCTGGTTCAGCGGTGGAATTTTCTCCTTGAGAGGCCTTTCCTTTTCTGATAAACACCTCCGGATCAGCTCCAGGCATAGCTAGAGGCAGTTGTGGATGGGACCGCGTTTGTCTACCTTTGGAAGCCACAACTAAAACAACAAGTTCGCCATAGTGGATTCATCAAAATGGATTCACCAGGTGCATAGTAGAAATCTCGTACGACTCTTATGCCTGATGCACCTTTAGAATCAAAGGCTCGATGTCATTCTATCCTAGGGAAAACTTTCAACTTCATCCCCAACAACAGTGCTAGAAATGTTGGCGTCAGAAGTCACTCTTGGATTGCAGCAGGTGTAAGCTTGATGCCCATCATTTTATGTCACGATTTTTTATAAAGGGTGATCAAATGGAAGAAAATTCAGAACAATATCGTTCTAACTCCGAAACTAGGTCGAACATGCACAAGTAGGTGAGGTCTTAGTTAAACTTCAAACAGTAAGTTGTAGTAAGGGTGAATAAGAGGAAGACTTCTGTGAGGAAATGTGAACGACTGATGTAGGCATCGAGCTTCTAACAACCCGTAGAAGAAAAACTTGAACACTAGAACTTCTTACATTCAAATTACAGAAACACTGGAGAATAAAACCGTGCTACAATTAAACCTTTATCAAAACACAGTGACAATGATTCATGTGAATTAGTCAATCATGAACTCCCTCAGTATGAGATGAAAACCAGATGGGATGAGAAAGTTGTCTATCATTAAACAAGAAATTTCACATACAGATACATAACCAAGGAACTAGAACGTCCATTAAAACTTTACAATCGGGAGCTTCGCTCTACCATTGATCCTCACAAAAATGGAAAAATTGCCTACATATACTTGGAACTGACTCAAGCGCTGAAAGCATGATCACATCAGGAGTTCAATGCTTGACGTTGAGGAGCTTCTCTATCAAGTTGTGCGTGCAGACATTGGGTAGACTGCCCATGCACTCGTCTGTCAGACGTGATCTTTGTCAGGATAGAATGACAACCTATCTCTGTGCACGCCCCTTTCTGACCTTCTTATTTAAGGAAGGAGATGATGTCTCACCCACCTTCCTCATTTGCATTAACTGATTCATCGAGATCTGAGAGTCCCTGGTCAAGTCTGCGTCTGGGAGATGTGGCAGCCTACCTTTGGTTGTTTTCTTCTTCGCTAGACTTCTGCAGAGGGACTTGGTTGGCCGATGTGGACAGAGCTGACGAGGCTGAGGTGATGGGTGCAATAGGCAACTAGCTGTTGCAGAGGTGGCTGGGAGTGCGAGACACATGGTAGGATGCGAGATGATGAAATGGAGGACACATGTCATCAGGGTCTGAGAGGCAGTAAGCAGAGGCATAAGGTGGTAAGAGGTTTAGAGTGGCCCACATAAAAATGCCCCATTCCAGACCCCCCCCCCCCTATTAAACGCAGAATGGCAAAGGGGGTCTGAAATCAATCCTTGGCTGCTGATCTAGGCGCTCAAATTTGAGCCGTTGAAAACTGCGCGCCCAATTCTAGACGCCTCCCCCCCCCTTGTTAAAGGTAGAATGGAAAAGGGGGTCCGGAACAAAACCCTGGCCGTAGATCTAGGCGCGCAGATCTACCTTCTCCTTAGCTTCATGCGCCGAGAGTCATCCCTGATGGACGACTGAGACTGCTCCATGATCAATGATACAAATTATTTCGAGAATTCTCCCATCGGTAGATCTTTCTCCCTTTCTCTCGTAGTCTCGGTAACTAAAACGTGACGAATCTCAATCGCATGCCACATGCCCCTGCTGAAATGGATAGCCTCGATCACTCGTCGCTCAATGCGCGTTTAAAATCAACCACATGACTGGACACTAGGACCGTGGGCACACACCCAAAGGTGCCTTCGCATCTTGCGTATCATGGATGGGAGGGTTTCAACCCTTGTATTTCAATGTCATGATAGCCGAGATGGCGACCAGACTTAATTAGGTGCAACGTGTCTTTCAAGACTAACGGTCTCGATCCTTTCAGGGATTCTCCCGCCGGGAGTTCTCTCTCCTCTTCCTCCAACCACCTTTCCATACGACCATGTGCTATGACCGTGGGCCTGCACCCAAAGGCACCTTCACATCTCACATATCGTGGATGGGAGGGAGTTGACCCTTGTATTTCAATGTCGCGATAGCCTAGATGGCGACCAGACTTAATCAGGTGCCATGTGTCCCAACTGGATCGGACAACCATGATCATTTTGTGACTTTCACCCTAAGGGATGAGCCCATGCACTAAACCTTGTGCAACTCCATGGTTCTGGCTTACCTGATGACCGTTGATCTATTCCATCAATGGATCCTCACCGCTGAAAACAAAAATGCCCACTCGTTTGATTTTAAGCCCAAATTGAACTTCTTATGTGTGCTGCTCCTGACGCTCATGAATGCGACATTTGAATAAAACACATTTGATGGGTTTTTAAAATCCATTTCTTCGCATTTTACACCAAGGGCCTGAAATCAGAGAGAAACATCCCCCCTTGCAAGAATTGGTGCTAACACCCCCCTTCTCAGTAATCCAACAATTGGTATTAGAGCAGGTTCCTTCAGAATTAAGTTTAACCACTCAAAGGTAGATCATGGAGAGCAACAACATGTATAAAAATGGAATACCACAGTTTGATGGACAAAAGTATGCATTTTGGAGCATAAGGATGAAGGCATATATACAGGCATAGGGATTTGAAATTTGACAATCAATTATAGATGAATACAAAGAACCAGCAGTTCCGCCGACAAAAGAAAAAACAATGAAACTCGGTCAGAATAATTTCAATGCCATAAATGCACTTCTGAATGGTCTTGGTGAATTGGTATTCACCAAAGTTGCACATTGTAAATCTGCTAAAGATATTTGGGACAAACTTCAAAATATTTATGAAGAAGATTCAAAAGTCAAAGCAGCAAAGCTTCAAACTTATAGAGGTTAGTTTGAACAACTAAAGATGAAGGAAGATGAGAATATTGTAGATTACTTCTTCTGAGTTGATGAAACAGTAAATGCAATCATGGGATTGGGAGAAGAAATCAAGGAATCTGTAATTGTTCAAAAGGTACTAAGATCTCTTCCTATGAGACTTGACCCTAAGATATCAACACTAGAAGAAAGAATCATGGGATTTGGAGAAGAAATCAAGGAATATGTAATTGTTCAAAATGTACTAAGATCTCTTCCTATGAGATTTGACCCTAAGATATCAACACTAGAAGAAAGAGCATATCTAAACTCAATAAGCATGGACGAACTACATGGAATCTTCACAACATATGAAATGAGAACTGAACAGGAAAATCCAGATGTAAAAGAAGAAACCTTCAAAGCATCCAAAAGGTCAAATAAAAAGGGAAGGCAAAAGGAAAAAGAACATAGCAACAACAATGACGTCTCAAAAGATGATGGAGAAGTGGCCAAATTTGTTAGAAGATTGAACAAGGGAACCAACGACAGATATAGAGGTAAGCTTCCTTTGATTCGTTTTAATCATGATGGTATTGGTCATTTTGCTAACAAATGTCCTCATAAGAAAAATAGGAGAAATGATGAAGAACAAACACATAAAGGCAAAAGAACCACAAAGAATTTTTTCAAGAAAATCTTATGCACCAAAGAAGACATCTCATCATCATATGAAGATGAAGTCAGTGACAGTAGAAGACTCTGAAGAAGAAGAAACTGGAGAAGAATATGAAGAGGCCGAAAAAGAATATGAAGAAGCTGAAGAAGAATATGAAGAGGCAAAAGTTAACTACCGAGAAGAATTATTGTGTTCCATAGAAGTTATCAGAAGAGAAAAGAACAAAAACAAGAAGCTACAAGCGGAACTAGACAAGAAAAAAGACACTCAGGAACTAGAACAAATGATCACAAATTTGAAGGTTCAAATAGAAGAAGATAAAATAATTGAAGAAGAACTCAAAGAACAACTAGAAGAAAGAGATAGGATCATTGGAAATTTGGAAGCATAGATTGTCACATTAAGAAAATATTTTCAAAAGAAAAATATGCAGAACAACTCAAAAGTTCTAGAGGACATTATCAGCTGTAAAAAACCTCATCATGACAAGTCCGGACTTGGATACAATTAGACAGAAAAGGGATCAAGCTCCAAAACAACATGACAAGAAACATATTCAAAAAGCTATGCAAAAACAATCAAAGGGGATAGGAAGGTCTACAAAGAAAACAACAGGGACACTCCTCCACCGAGAAGATTTAGATTTCACAATCAACGACTGACATAAACAAATAGGCCTCAAGAAGAAAAATGATTCACAAGAGTACCTCATTTCAGAAGATCTTCAACTCCCAGGTATCAAACTATCTTTTTTGGTTTATGTTATGCATGTAATAATTTTGGACATAAAGTTGTAAATTGCAGAGCTAACAACAAGAACATAAACAACTTTGAAAGTCACACACGAGAGGGTTATCTAAGAAGGCCTAGTGAAACACAGAGAAGAAGTTACAACACGTTTGAATATTTGAGCACTGAAGTGTAATGCTACAAGTGTAACAAATTTGGACACATGGCCAAAGATTGCAGAATGGCAGTCCCTCCTAGAGAACCACAACAGAAATACCACAATCATAGACAAGAACCTCAGAAGAGGACATGGATAAGAAAGCATAATCAATATAGCAATGAAGAATGCACACTCGCTCTACAATATAAGCAAAAGAAACATGGTTGGTATGTTGACAGTGGTTGTTCAAAACACATGATAGGTGATAGAGACAGGTTTCTTACATTAAGAAAGGAAATAGATGGATCAGTCTCCTTCGGAAATGCTGATTGAGCTAAAATCAATGGAAAAGGCACATTCAGAATTGGGAACAAGAATACCAAGGAAAAAAATGTTCTACTAGTAGAAGATATGAAACATAATCTTCTAAGTGTGATTCAAATGTGTAACCAAGGTCATAAAGTTACTTTCGATTCACAAAAGTGCGAGATACGAAAAGAAGGTACATGAAAATTGATTGCAACAACTGCAAGAAATTCAAGCAACATATATATATATTAAGTGAAATTGGAAATGAAAAGTGTTGTCTAGGAAAGGAAGATGAAGGTTGGATATGGCACAAAATAATGGGTCACATACACTTTAACAACCTTGTAAAAGTCATAAAAAAGGAAACAATTACAGAAATTCCCCAGATCATGAAACCAACCAACACTTTATGCAAGCATTGCCAACAAGGAAAGCAAACAAAGACTAGGTTCAAATCAAAGGAATACTCAACAACAAGACCACTGAAAATTGTGCGTACTGGTATAGTTGGACAAACTACAACAAAGGGTTTAAAAGGTGAGAAATACTTTATGTTATTAGTTGATGATTATACAAGAATGACTGCAGTTTTCTTTCTCAGGAATAAGTCAGAAGCTTTTGAAAACTTCAAGGTCTACAAGGAAGTGGTTGAAAATGAAATGGATTCAAAAATCAAATGTTTGAGATCTAATAATGGAGAAGAGTTCACTTCAAAGGAATTTATGGACTACTTCATAAAAATGAAATTGTTTGTTGCTAGGACACCTCAACAAAATGGAGTTGTTGAAAGAAAGAACAAGACAGTACATGAAATGGCTTGAACAATGCTAATGGATTCCAAATTTATAGATATTTCTTGGCCACATGCATTGCATACAACAATTCACATTCAAAACATAGTAATGCTCAGAAACAACAATGACAAAAATCCCTACGAGCTATGGAAAGGAAGACCAACAAATTTGAAGCACTTCAGGGTATTTGGAAGCAAATGCTACATCAAAAGAGAAGATGGAAGAATGGGAAAGTTTGAATCTCGTGTGGACAAAGGAGTACTTGTTGGTTACTCAAGTACAAGGAAAGCATACAAGTGTTACAATCTAAGGTTTAACAAAGTTGTGGAAAGCATCAATGTAGAAATTGATGAAACAAGTAGACGAGAATTAAAGGAAGAAGAAAATGAATCAATGGAACAACTTTACGAAGAAGAAGCAGAAGATGAAGAAGAAGTAGAAGGGGAAGATGAAGAGGATTAGACAGAAGTAGAAGAGCAAGTTCAGCAAGTGCCTCCAAAGACGCCTAGCAAACGAGTACAGAAGAATCATCCTTCATATCAGATTATCGGAAACAAAGATGCAAGAGTTGAGACTAGAAGAAGAATCTGTTCACTGTAACAAATGCACCTAGCTCTCTCATCTACGATTGAACCAAACAGTTTTGAAGAGGCCAACAAGGATGAATTTTGGAGTAAGGACATGGATGAATAATTGGATCAAATAGAGAAAAATGACACTTGGGAATTGGTTCCAAGACCAAAGCATAAGAATGTTATCAACAAAAAGTGGGTATTCAAGAATAAATTGAATGAAGATGGATAGGTTACAAGGAACAAAGCTATATTGGTATGTAAAGGATACACACAAGTTGAAGGAATCGACTTTGAAGAGACATTTTCTCCATTTGCCAAAATGGAAGCAATCCGATTTCTTTTATCTTATGCATGCTCGAAAAATATTAAAGTCTATTAGATGGACGTAAAATCAACTTTTATGAATGGGGAACTTGAAGAAGAAGTCTACAATGAACAACCAAAAGGATTTCAGTTGTCAGAGAACGCAGATTATGTGTGTAAATTGAAGAAGGCCTTGTATGGTCTAAAATAGGCTCCTAGAGCATGGTACTCTAGACTGGCTAAACATTAACAATAGACAGGGTTCAGAAAAGGAAGTGCAGACAACAACCTCTATATCAAGGTAACTCAAGATAATATTTTATTAATTGAAGTTTATGTTGATGATATTATTTTTGATAGTGATGATGACAGGTTAAGCCAGAAATTTGCAAAGGATATGCAGAATGAATTTGAAATGTCATTACTCGAAGAACTATCCTTCTTTCTGGGTATTCAGATACGTCAAAGAAACCAATGAATTTTTATTTCTCAAACTAAGTATATCAGAGAAATGCTAAAGAGGTTTGGAATGGAAGATTGCAAACTAGTTATCAGTCCTATGCAAACCAGTCGCAAGTTGAGAAAAAATGATGATTCAAAGTCTGCAGACCAGAGACAATACATGTCAATGATTGGTAGTTTACTGTATGTGACAACATCCAGACCAGATGTAATGCAAACAGTTGGACAAGTGGCACGATTTCAAGCAACACCAAAGAAATCACATGTCGTAGTAGTGAACATGATTTTTAGATATCTCAAAGGAACATAAGAGTTTGGATTATGGTATCCAAAAAGAAATGATCTATCACTTATTGCCTACATAGATGCAGATTGGGCAGGTTGCATTGATGACTGATGAAGCACTAGTGGAGCAACGTTCTACTTGGGTGAGTGTTTAGTATCATGGCTAAGCAAGAAACAATCATCAGTATCCCTATCTATAGCCGAGGAAGAGTATATTGCAGCAACAACATGTTGTACACAAGTTCTATGGATGAAACAAACTCTGACAGATATACAGGTTGAGTATGATAAGCCCATTCCAATCTATTGTGATAATACAAGTGCCATCAGTATCTCAAAGAACTTGATGATGCACTCCAAGACGAAGCACATTCCAATCATATATCACTTTCCCCGGGAACAAGTTGCAGAGAAGAACATCAGAGTTGAATATGTGGGCAGAAAAGAACAAGTGGCAGACATCTTTACAAAACCACTTCCAAGGGAAGCCTTTGAGTATCTTCTTCAGAGACTCGGAGTAATTTCTACTCCAAAATGAATGATTTTGAATGATTATCTTATATGTCTTAGATTTACACGAGGAAGCACCATAAAGAGGAAAGTTCAAATCGAGAGATCAGTTTCAGGAAGAGTTCAGTTAGGGGGAGCAGCCCCAAATGGAAAGATACCTTTGTCATTAATGACAAAGGGGGAGAGATTTATTAGATGCATAGCACAGAGCCATGGTTCCAGGGGGAGCGATGGTCATAGGGGGAGCATGAGTGATATGAATTCAGTATTGCATGATATGACTTCAATATTGCATCAGATTGTTGCCATCAATTCCAAAAGGGGATATTGTTGATTAATTGGGTTGGTTTTCATTGATGTCAACCCTTGAAGAAAGTCCGGTAGCACAAAGGTTTGGGTAATAGACCCAAATTTTTTTTATGGATAATGGTATGAGTTTTAATATATTTGAAGGTAATACTGTTATATATGGATAGTACATGTCATTCCATTTCCGTTGGTATGTGGAACGTCACATAACTCCTCACGGTTAGAGAGTTATGACCATGTGAAGTTGGAGAACCCTCATGAGTCATCTAGAAGCCCCAAAAGGTCAAAGTAGTCAAGTGGTTGCAAAGAAGAAATTATTTAAATAATAAAGTGAAGTGATGAGTGTACTATAAGTCAAAGTGGATAAAAAACAAATTATTTAAATAATAAAGTTAATGGAAAAATTACTAAGTGGACAAGTGGTTAGAAGTGGGTTAGCTATAAAATAAGGAAAGTGGGTTAAGATGGTTAGAAGATAATTTAAATAATAAAGTGAAGTGATGAGTGTACGATAAGTCAAAGTGGATAAAAAATAAATTATTTTAATAATAAAGTTAATGGAGAAATTACTAAGTGGACAAGTGGTCAGAAGTGGGTTAACCCTAAAATAAGGAAAGTGGGTTAAGATGGTTAAAAGGTAACCCCTTGAGGAAGCTACATGAAAGTATAAATAAGAGGCAATGCTCTCTCATTTTAATCACACTTGAGCATATTGAATATCTACAAGTGACTAAGGTAACCAAAGGATATCTAAGCCGAATTTCAGAGGGAAGGTGAAGTAAAGAAGGCCAAAATTCAAGGGAGGATAAATTCTTTTGATGATGCTTTCTAAGGTGTTTTGGGTAAAAACGACATAACTTCTTCATAACATATCCAAATTAAGTAAGACCAAATGAATTGGTTAGAGTACAGTCTATAGTATTTTGTGTACAATTTTCATATCCATACAACAAATATTCTGTGCGGGGCATGCTCTACAAGTTTGCTCTCTAGAATAAGCTAGAATTCAATAAGGTATGTGATCATATACACCAGGTCTATTACAGAGTTACAAATAAAATTTGGATGATGAAATTGATGAGGGGTTTTGGTTGAGGTTGGTGCATGGCTGATGCACTTGTTTATGGTACAGGTTGTTTGGTACAGGTTGGTGCATGGTTGATGCACTTGTTTATGGTATAGGTTGATTATAGGTTGATTGGTACAGGTTTACAATAGTATATCTCACAGTGATAGTGTGACAGTGGTTCCATCATTCTACTTTTATTTCAGGGTGGTTGGATAGGGAAATGACAAGTGGTTGTAGCCACCTTCCAGTTGTAGCCGACGAACATAGGGGGTTGTAGCCTCCTTCTGGTTGTAGCTAGAGAATTGGGGAGTTGGAGCTTTCCTCAGGTTGTAGCCTGAGAAACTAGGGGGTTGGATCCCCCTTCCAGTAGAAACTGGAGAACAAAGGAAGTTGGTGTTTCCAATGAATGTAATTCTTCAAGACATATAAGAAAAAGCATTATGTGGTTTTCTCCCGCTTTGGGTTTCACGTAAAAACACTGGTGTACTGTGTATGTGTATGATTTCTCATTTTTTCATTGTTTGTTTATTCTACAATTATTGGATGATAATTCTACATTGATATTATATGGTTAAAAAGGATTAGATTTCTCTATTACTGATTCACCCCCCCTCTCAGTAATCCAACAATTTTAACATTATTTTGCAGGTACACTACATTGCCAATCATTTACCATCTCCAAAGCCTCTTTACCCAAGCGTCAAACCTCACCTTGACCTTGACTTATAGGGGTATCCTTCTATTTACTTGTTTCCCCCTTTGAAATTCCCCTAGGGTCACCTAGGAAGCCTCCCTTGTGTTGGACTTGTCCTTCACTGAAACGAGGGGGACATCTATTGAGGTGACAGTGATAGGTGTTCCTAGTTGTGTCACACACTTGTTGTTTCGGTTAGGATTTTCCCAAACTACAAACTGTGCGATAAAATTTTTGGCACTGTTATTGGGGAGGATTTTGACTCCTTTCCGATACCATAATGAAACTTGGCAAGTTATTCCCACAAGCCTTTACCTA
>ML781207.1:1776696-1803138 GCA_009831015.1 Picea engelmannii | reverse complement strand
CAATGTACCTTTTTGGCCACACTTTTTTCTATCTTTACACCTTGTTTCACTCACATTTAAACTCACATTATCACCTTACCCTATCTTTCCAAAGGTATATAACTCTCTTCTCTTTACTATATGTTTAATTCGTTTTGCATATAGTTTTAGATTACTCTCGTACTTTACCATTGATCAGAAATGTATAAGTGTTGAAACAGTTCGAACTGTAGATTAGCATTGAGGCCTGTTGCTAAAACAACAAGAAGTTGTTACACAGTCTGTGGTCAACGATGCTGAAACAACAACTCAAACCAAAGAAGTTGTTACATTCTTCATGGTCTACAATGCTGAAACAACAACTCATACAGAAGCCGCTACACTCTCCGTGGTCAACGATGTTGAAACAACAACTCACACAGAAGAAGTTGTTACACAGTCTGTGGTCAACGATGCTGAAACATCAAGAAGCTGTTACACAACCCGTGGTCAATGATGCTGGAACAACAACTCACACAGATTGACCACAACAGCCGCACCTTGAGCTAGCATTAACCATCGTTGTTGCCTGAGACCAAGTTGCTGGAACAGTTAGAACGCAAATCCCGTGGTTGAAAAAGCCCGCGATTTGTGATGCTGAAACATCATACACAGCAGTAACAAGAAGACAAATAAAGAAGATATTACTCCAGCCGCAACAACAACACCTCACTCAGCTCTTGTAATAGCATTCTGTTGTGGGAGACTAGGATATCCTATTCCAGTTTAGAAAGTCGATCTGACTAAGAATAAGACTCAGATGTACACATGTAATTTGTTGATCAAATTGTATTGAAGGGATTCCCATCTTTAAATAAGAGGAAATCATCATTAGAGATCATCTTCTTTACACTAAGAAAGGATTTTACAGAGAGGGACGTGTTTCACTTCAGATTGTAATGTAACACAGTTGACAGATGAATAAAATATTGTTCTGAGCATTTTCCTCTAGTTCGTTTCATTTTAGGGGAATCTTGTGAGAAGGGAGGGCCCACCTTCTTCACAAGATTCACCCATTAGCTTTTTAGAGTGTTAGTGTTATTTCTGTTTATGCCTTGATTAAATTCTGTTTTGCTGAAACACTACTTTACTGAACTCTGTTTTGCTAAAACACTACTTTACTGAACTCTGTCTTGTTGAAACTATGCTTTAGCGATTGTTACATTGTTTTCATATGATTCATGCTTGGGTAACTGTTAATCATTCTAGTTAGCAATCATGCTTGGTGAATTTATGAAAGCTTGGTAATCAGGGACAGGTGTTGAAGATTCCTGCTTAGTAAATAGGGTCCTGTTCTCTGTTAGAAATAGTTAGCCTTCAGTGTATGCCAATTATCTTAATGAGTTCATGAAAGTGTGCTAATTAGAAACAGGTGTTGAAGATTCCTGCTTTGGGAATAGGGTCTTATTCTCTGGTTACATAATAGTTGGTCTTCCCTGTTCCAGCATCTTGTTGTTATTTTAATGTAATCCAGGATTCTTCAATTAATCATTTCTTTAAACTTTGAGCTCTGCAATAGGTAGGCTGCTTTCCTGTAATTCAAGTTAGAACTTTAGTTTGTTCAAGGCAAAGTGTGATTAATATGTTCCTACTACAACTCTAGGTTGCTTTTGAGATTGAGGATATATAGTGCGTGATTACCTATGAAATAAACAGACTTCCCTGGGTTGACAATTTATGTAGCACTTGATTGTTTAGTTAAATAAGAAATTATAGTGACCAACATTTTGGCGTCATTGTCGGGGAAGGTAATTATATATTTCAAAAGCACTTATGATTTTTCAGATACAAAGATTGCATGAGAGGACATGGAGACCCAAAATACACTGACCCTACAGGTGGCAGGGGTAGAGGAAGAGGAGGAAGAAAGACTTATATTGACGAGATTATATCAAAGTCTGAATCTACTGCTCAACGATCAAACACTCGAAAACAAAAATCCCAGCCTTCATTTCAAGCCAACTTTGAAATTGGGAAAGAAGTTTGGAGTCCTAAGACAGTCAAGAAACCAACAGGAAACATTGAGGACAGAGAAAGTGCGGCAAGGGAGCAGACAGAAGAAAACATGGATGAGTACAATGAAGAATTGCATCATGAAGAACAGGCAGGTCCTGAAGGAGAGGTAAATGATGAAAACTCTTTCTCCACATTAGGATTTCATATTGGTGATCTTCCTAGAGGGGTAGCCCCCATGAATAACATTCCACTCTCAGCACTACCTAACTTTCATGGTTTGTCTTCAAAGGATCCTGATGAATTCCTTTTTGAGTTTGATATATTATGCAGAAGTTATGATTACATTTCCAGTGTTCAAAAATTAAAGCTATTTCCAGCAACATTGAAAGGAAATGCACTAAGATGGTTCATGGGTCTTGGAGGCCATGTAATCACAACATGGGATCAAATGAAACATAAATTTCTGAACAAATACCAGGACTATTGCCGAACAAGAGAAAAAAGGGAGGAACTATTTAAGATGATGCAGAAAGAGGACGAAAATCTGGAGGATTTTGTAGAAAGGCTACAGTATAATCTACAAAGATCCAGTCACCCCAATGTAAGTAAAAATATTCTTAAAACTATATTATTAAAAGGAGTAAGGGATGACTGTCTAGATATGCTGAATATGCTTGGAAAATGGGACATATCTAAGGAATCATACGATGAAATTGTTAACCTATGTAAAAGGTGTTCAAGAGGAGCTTCAAGAAATAGATCAAATAGCAGGGACACCACATTTTCAAGAGTCAAAAAATCATCCAATGGGGGGGAAACAAGAGCCGAAATAGGTAATTTACTTGAAGGTTTTAAGACTGAAATGTTAAGCTCTTTTGCCTCACAAATTGACACCCTGCAGATTCAAAAGAAGCAAGCAGAAGCAGAAGCAACTCTGTCCATCTTTTGTTCTAAATGCAGAGACAAGAACCCACAAAGGGAATGTCCATTGGAAAAAAAGTCAATCTGCACCATCTGTGATAAAGATCATGAGACTCAACAATGTCCTTCTCTACGAGGAATCAAGGAAGCATTACAACCAACTGATGAAGAAGCTGAAGCTGTCTATCTGCTGACACGGAGAAGACAATGGCAACCACGGGGACAAGGTATGAATCCTAACATGCCATTTACATCTTCTAATCGTTGGAATAACTATCCTTCTTTCAATCAAATGAACTACCCTCCCTATAATCAAATACAATATCTAAATCAAATGAATTACCCACCCATGCAACAAACTAACCCACCCTTTGTTGATCTGTCAATGTGGACTCCTTGGCCTCTGTTATCACTCCAAGAACCTCCTTAGGGTTGTAGGCTAAGGATGCTTGGTAACTTAGAAATAATGGTTTTTATGTGTTTGGGACAATGGGGTCTTTAATGATCTATGTAAAAAACAACTTATTACACATAAAAGATACACTGCTTTCAGGAAACAATAATCAGATCAAGTAATTGAAAAGAGAGGATGGAGAACACTATTCTTGATTGCCAATACAAGTGAATGTAGGGCTTAATACAAGACAGAGAGAAATCCTTTAATTTCAAGTCTATGAGCTCAATAAAGAGATAACAATCTTCATGAACTAAAATAAACTAAAACAAAGTACAAAAAAGGAAAGATGGACAATTTTGATATTGAAGACGAAAGAAAACTGAACTTTATTTCTGCAAAAAGAGTCTATACAGTAGTATAAAATATCTCCCAGTTTGAACCCATGTCTCTTATAAAAAATAGGCATTTATAGCCTCTTACAATCAGTTTTACAGATCCTAAAAACATGGATCTGTATTTAATAAAAGCAATTCAAATCTAACTAAACAACTTGATAATAAAGACTTAACAACTAAACTAGCATTCGAATTGTCTTCAAATTCAAAAATTCACCATCTGCATCCTTCAGCTCTTGGAATCTGTGATGTGATGAAACATGGCAAGACACCTGTCTTGACAGTTGGATTTCTTCAACGTTCATAGTTGATATTTGAGGAAATTTGTTTTACATGTGGTTCCCAAAATTCCCTCAAATCCCTGATGTAGAGTCCTTTGCAAGCAATCTGATATCCCCTTGATACTCTGGAACTTCTTTATAATCTGTAAAAATTGACCTTTTCCGTCCTTGGCTTCCAAAAATGCTTTTCCTACTTTCACCAGCTAACGGGCTTTATAATTCGCTGGTTAGCTGGTGAAAGCATTAACTTTCACCAGCTAATGGGTCATAAAATGTCGCTTTGCGCTGGTCAAAGATCTGTCTGAGCCAAAAATGAACTTTCACCTCCAAAATGCGATTTCAACAAAAATTCAATGTGTCTCTGATTTCTCCCCTTGCATGTTTACAACAACCTGAGCAAGCACCTTCAAATCTAGGTGGGACTTTTTCTTTTGTTTTTGTTTCAATCTTCTTATCTTCCTTTTAAGGCTCTTTGCAAGCCACCATAAACTATTGTAATCTTTGGTGATCTTTTGCTTTCTTTTCTTCTCTTTAACACTTTCCTGAGCCAGTCTTTCAAATGCAGCATTGGTTTTTGCGAAGTTATCAAACAGCTTCTTGTACCTTTCTTTTATTACCCATTCCAAGACCTCTTGTTGAGCGATTACCTCTTTTAGATGCTTGATTTTCTAAGTTTTCTTTGAATTAGTGCTCTTTGATGTTTCTCCTTCCTCAGTATGAGTAAAGGTCTCATAATTCTATGCAAACTCAGTTGACTGTTCAGGACTCTTGATGACAGGGCTCTCATCTTCTTGCTCTAGTTCTGAGTCTGTGTAGGGCAGGTTTAATATGTTTGTCTTCTTCTCTGTAGGCTTCTCTGTAGGCTGCTCTATGGTAGTTTCAAAGTTCAACCTTTTCCTTGACCTGTGGGATTTCACACCAGAGATTATATCCTCTAGAGGTCCCATCAGAGTCCTCCTCTTCCTCGAACTACTTTGAGGAGTCAATTGTTTCTTTCCACCTTTCCCCTGTTCATTTACAGGCTGAGTCTGTGTTTCAAAACCCTCCCAAAATAAAAAATGCTTCCAGCTCCTTCCCTTCTGTCTTAATTCCTCCAGAATGATCAATTTAATAAGGCCAAAGTGGCACAAAGTATTCTTCATGCTTAAGGGTTGAGCCCTGATCTTTTTGTAGACCTTAGTTAAACTCTTATGTAAGAAAAAAGGTAAATTGAGGAAAGTTTTACCTGTGAAATGGTCTAGGAGCTTAAAATGATACATCATAAGTTTGTCATACCTGCCCTCCAAGGTTATGTAGATTTGGATTCCCTTAAACAGATCCTGCCATTCATCCTCTAAATGTGAAACTGGTATGCTCTTCTTCCATGCATTATGCTTAAACTCTTCCTTCAAATAAGCTCTGAAGTTTAAGTTTTTGGTGGCAGTGGTTTTGAACCAACTCTGGCCCGATCTTGGTAGGCTGGTTGCTGCAGCAATGGTAGCTTCATCTACAATGATCTCCAAGGACCCCACATGAGCCTTATTCCCATCAAAAGTTTTGGAAAAATCCTCTGCTGTTGACTGATGACAACCGTTCTACAGCCTCTCAACAAATTGGACGCAACCTGCGTTTGAGAAGTGTTTATGGACTTCTGGATGCGTCTATAGGAAAGATAGGTTGTCCAACTCTTTTCTTAATAAAGACCAACTACATCTCCTCGCCATTTTGTCACCCAAAATCCCAAACGATTCTGCATACACAACACAGGAAACTGATATTCGAGCCGAGGTCTTGCGTTGTTGAAAGCACTTGGGAGTCGGCTCTATTTTTTAACATTAGAAACTTAACAAACATTCGTGAGCGATGCATGATAGGGAAGCAATGATTTGATTTGATGTTGTTAGCCCGGTAGTACAGCTTCTGTACCTGCGCTAATGGATTTGAACTTGCCATCCCCGATGCCATGATTGTGGAGCATGAGTTTCTAAACCGGATCTGATTTCTAATCCGACTTGGACGTGTAACTCGAGTTTTCATGATTATCCCCTTTCACTAGTGCATATTTCTTGATTGCATGACGTGAGTTGATCACATCATCATTTGATATTTGAAACGTGGATAAATGCACGTGATTCCTGCTTTCTTCAGCCAACGGCCCGTGGAAAACGCCCCTTACTTGTTGAAACTTACCACTTTCACCAGCACACAATCATGTGGAAAACACCCCTTAGCTATTGAAAGTCATCACTTTCACCAGCGCACAACCCGTGTCAATTTTTCTTTGGATGTTTGAAAATTAACACTTTCACCAGCGCACGGACCTATGAGAGATGCTCCTTAGTTGTTGAAAGTCGCCACTTTCACTAGCTAACACTCATCTTTTAAACACACATTCATTGTTGAAAGCATTTTATGAAAATTTTAAAGAGAAGACCTTTATGGGACGTCTTATTTCTAAGACAAAAATCAAAACCTAAGTTTTGCAGTTAGAAAAACTCAAAACTAATTTGAGAAAACTACCAATAGCAATGCTATCCACCACAAAATGCGACCAAAGGGACAGGTTCATTTTGGGAGCTAACATTTGGCTCCAACTGGGATGGGCATCTCCCTGTGAGGTGACCAAGAACCTAGATAGACTCAGTAGCCTTATTACAACTTAAAATAGAAATTTGAAAAATAGTTTTGCTAGTACCATTGGGCATGGAGTTATTGAAATGACAGAAATAAAGAAAAAGAACTAAAAAAGAATATGTACAAGTAGAACAGGGCTTCAAAGGAAACCCTATGAGAAATAGATCTTCAGGAAGCGCCTGTTGAAAGGGCCACCTTCTACTGCCTCGCCTGAAAGAGTTTGCAGAACAAAGGTATTGTTCTGCTGCACCGCTGTTATGACAAAAGGACCTGTCCAGAGAGCCTCAAATTTTCCGTGTTTCCCCTTCTCCTGCCTTGTTGCATCCCACTTTAAGACTAAATCCCCTGTTTTGAAGACATTTGATTTGAATTTCTTGTCGAAAGTTTCTTTGATTCTTTCTTGATGCAATTATGTTTTTTCCAAGAGCTGCTCTCTATCTTGTTGTAGTTCTACCAAATTATGAATTCTCTGGGTCAAATCACTTGGTTCAGAATCAGTTTCTTGTAAGAACTTTGCAACTGACAATGCAAGTTGAACAGGAAATATGGCTTCAGTACCATATACCAACTTGAAAGGAGATGTGTCAATTGATTTCTTACATGTAACCCTGTCAGCCCACAAAGCAAACTTCAGTTTGGAATCCCAACCTCTGGCATTTTGTTCAAGCAGGTTCTTTATAATTCTAACTAAACTCTTGTTGGATGACTCAGCTAAGCCATTCCCTTGTGGATAGTAAGTTTTGGAATGTACTAGCTGAATTCCCAGCTCTTCACACAATTTCACCAAGTGTTTATCTTTGAATGCAACAGTGTTATCAGCGACTATTCTCTTAGGGCATCCAAATCTAGAAAATATGTTTTCTTGCAGAAAATTTATGATGACAATATGATTGGCGTTCCGGGTGGGAATAGCCTCAATCCACTTTGTAAAGTAATCGGTGGCAACCAGGATCCACCGGTGCTGACCACTAGAAGGCGGATGAATTTCACCTATGAAGTCCAGGCCCCACTGCTGAAAAGGCCCTATGACCACTTTAGGTTTGAGGGGAAGGGACTTTAGTTGTTGTTTACCTTCAAACCTTTGACACTTATCACATGTTTTCACAAACTCATACACATATGAAAATAAGGTTGGCCAGTAGTAACCAGATCTTAAGATTTTGTGTGCAGTGATTTTCCAATAGTGATGTCCTCCACATTCACTATTGTGAAATTAAATCATGACCTTAGCTGCTTCTTCTTGATTTACACACCTCAATAATAAACCTCTGGGATTTTTCCAGAACAACAAGTTGTCAATGATGCAGAAATTTATGGCTTTGAGCTTCAAGGCGCTTCTTTGAGTTTTTGTTAAATCTGATGGGACTGATAAAGTTTGCAAAAAATGAATAATATGGCTATACCATTTGCA
Organism: Picea engelmannii; assembly: GCA_009831015.1. NCBI lineage: Eukaryota > Viridiplantae > Streptophyta > Pinopsida > Pinales > Pinaceae > Picea > Picea engelmannii. Next base: position 1,795,146 of record ML781207.1, on the reverse strand, counting down.
ATCAGCTAAGTGAGTTGAGACCTGCATTTCCTCACCTTCTTTGTTCTCTGAAGACTGAACATTTTCTGCATTAATACTCATCAAATTTATTTCAAGTAGCTTGCAATTTTCCTCTGCCAGAAGTTTGGTAAGGCCCTGACCCTTCACGAGTTTTTTTGGTTTGATTTCAACATCGAATTCAATCAACGTTGCTATCCACTTAGTCCTTTTTCCATCTATGTCGGGTTGGACAAGCACATCTTTAATTGAACTGGAGGGAATGAAAGCTATTACCTTTGCCTGAAGAATGTAAAGTCTGAAAGATTTCAATGACTTGACAAGTGCATATGCTTGTTTCTTCAACAATTCATACTTTACCTCTGTGTCCCTCAAGACCTTACTGAGAAAGGCAACCGGCTGCTCCTGATCATCAGCATTTTTCTGCAAGAGTACTGCTGCGATTGTATCACTTGAAGCAAATGAAAAAATGTAAAATACCTTGGAGAAATTGGGGCTGATCAAAACATGGGCTATTGTGATGGCTTCCTTGATGGCATTGAATGAATGTCTGGATGCTTCAGTCCACTTTACCTCAGATTCTTTTCTCAACATAGCAGTGATGTGCTTTGTGAGTTCAACAAAATTTACTATAAACCTTCTGAAAAAGTTTATAGTCCCAAGGAAAGACTGAATGTCCTTCTTTGATCTAGGAAGAGACAGATTTTTAATTGCTTCTACCCTCTTTGGGTCAATTTTAACCCCATCAGCTGAAACAATATGCCCAAGTAATTTCCCTTCCTTAAGTGCAAAATTTGATTTTTTTGGATTAAGAGAAATGCCATACCTTTGAAATTTCAGAAATGTCCTTTTTAAGTGCTGCAAATGAAGTTCATGGCTGCTTGAGAAAACAATGATATCATCGAGATAAATCAGGACAAATTTATCTTTCTCTCCAACGAAAGCAATGTCCATTGCCCTTTGTTTTTCAGTCAAATGTGAGGCTAAGTTGACATGTTTAGGATCTTGCTCACTAGCCAAATTATACTGCAAAACTTCTGAATCATTTTATTCACCTTGCAATTTGGCAGCCACGTCATTGTTATCGAACAACCTTTCCAACGAGACCAACCTTTAGGAATTCTATTGGTAGACAGCTGAACTATTTCATGTGCTGTGATTTTTATTTTGAACTTTGGATCCCCAACTTCATGTTCATGTTCGTTCTCCTGATCAATCTGTAGATCTGCAAAATCATCTATCACTGCAAGGAATCTAGTGAGTTCAGCACCGTCTTCAAAAACCTTCCAAAATTTTACATTACCAGGGAGAGAGGGCCTATATTTAACTTGAATTTCGTAAGTTAATTTATGAGGCAGAGGGGGTATGAATGCACAAGTAGACAAAACCAATGAATCAGCCAATTCATTCATTGCTCTAGGTAAATATGTAATTTTAAACTCTGCAAAATCATGAATTGCCTTTAACACTTCATCTTTGTATGCCTTCAGCCTGACATGCTTTGCTTGAAAGGACTTGTTCACCTGCTGAATAATCAAATATGCATCTCCAAACACTTGCAATTTTTTAATGCTCCTCTCTTTGGCTGCATTCAGCCCCAAAAGTAGTGCCTCATACTCAACAATATTATTAGTCACTTTAAAATCAAGTTTGAAGGACAAATGAGAGGTTTTCTTGGAAGGGGAAATCAATACCACTCCTTCTCCTACTGATTCTTTTGTGCAAGAACCATCAAAGAACATGGTCCAAAGATTGTCTTCTATTGTTTATGTGGGTTGAACTGTGGTCTGCTTTGTGGGCTTTCTGAGCAGCAACGTATCAAGCAGTGAATCATCAATTTGCAAAATACAAGATCCCATACCTGTGTCAACCGAATAGATAGGATGATTGGATGGATTTTTCTCGTCACTGATTACATATGCCAACTGGGATTCCCTGTATAGCCTTCTATTCACCCCTCCGAAAACAGGGATAGTAGCATAGGAGAGATCCATTTGAAGAGTGCCACCTAGTCTCTTCATCCGCGATCTTGACAGTAGACATCCAAATTTAGGAGGTATGTCGGCCACCACTATGTCAATGACCATAGTCTTCATTGATGCTTGGGTTAAGATTACAGCCAAATCCTTAATCATCCCAAGACATTTGAATTTATGAGAATCAAAAGAGAAAAGTTCATGATAAGACTTGGTGATCTCCAGCCCAAGCTCATCCATAACCACCTTCGCCATCAAATTGTGCGAAGCACCAGAGTCCAACAAACAGTTATGCAGTGTTTTCTCATGAATATTTAGAGAGATGTAAAAGGGAGGATAGCTATCATCTCTGTCTTCTATCATTTGGCCCAGAGTGATGGTTGGCTTATCATCATAAATGTTGAGGATACCAGCAGAAAGGGATACAGATTGGGTATCTAGAGTTTTGAGGATATCCCTTTTGACCATTTCATTTTTCATCAGCTCGACTAGAGGGATAGGAATCTTAATTTTTTGTATTTCAGCCTCAAAATTAAAAGAATATGGAACTTTATCAGAAGTTTTATCAGAAACCTTTACCTGATTTGAAGAGGCTTCCTGATTTCTTTGTTGTTCAACAGGAGGCTAACTTTCTGGAGTTTGATGCTTGACAGGGGCACCGGTCTTCTTGGGAGGAGATGATGCTTTCACCTTTGAATAATTCGCTTGTTGATCCTCTGATGTCTGATCTTTTTTCTTAACAGGGGCTATGCTCTTTTCAGGAGAGGCTGGTGCATCTTGTTGAGCAGTATTAGATTTGGATAAGAGGTTATATCTATTCTTATCTTCTGTTGTGAAATTGCCATCGCCAATAAGATCATCTCTTGTCTATTCAGTCATCAATGATTCCTCATAGTCTTGTTGTGTTAGATAAGATTTCCCTGTCTCTTCTCCAACACAATGAATGTCACCTTCTCCATCTTCTTGATCTTCACCATTGTCTTCGCCCATCACAACATTTTGAAGAGGGACCTTTATCCTTTGATCTTCAGTAGAATTCTTTTCTCTTTGTAGGATCTGAGTTGGCTGATTATTTCTTCTGAAGTTATTTGGATTTTGATTCGGATTTCTGCCTGCAGAATCATAAGTGCCTCTTCCCTTCACAGCCTATTTATTTTCGATATTGAGCTTAGATATCTCGGAGGTTAGAGACTCTAGCATCTTGGCCATTTTATCAAGTTTTGGATTAGCATTCGATGAAGATGAAGCCTCATTCTTTGGTATTCTCCTATTAGAATCTCCTTTCCGCTTCTGGGAGGCCAGAATATTTGATTCCACCTCAAGGGTAACATCTTGCATGAGAGATAATGTTGGTGACCTTATTTCTCTCAATAGAAAACAGAAATCTGAACCAAAAGCATCAAAATATGTGATCTTGGCAGAAGCATCTGACGGTTTTATCTCAGCTGGTATTTTTCCATACATCCGGTTAAAACTCTTAGTGAAATCAGAGACTGACTCACTACTTTGTTTCCTCAAGTTTCTGAATTGATTTAGTACACAAAATCTCTTCTGTCACCCCAATGTTTCAGAAATGTCTCATCCAATTGTTTGATTCCGGCAATGGAACCAGCAGGGAGCTCTTTGAACCATTTCCTAGCATGGCCATCTAGGCTTTGGACAAAGACTTGTGTCCAAACATCTTCTTGCTCAATATTAAGGTTTTCAGCATAACTGTAAAAAGCCTCAATATGTTCTTCAGAAGACACATCGCCTTCTCTTGTGAATTTGGGCATATATTTCTAATAGTCTTCTGTTGGCATGGTTGCTACTGGGTTTGGCAATATGAGTGGTGCATACCTAGCATCTAGGATTTGTTGCATCTTAGTCAAAGGAGGTGGTGCAGCCATGACTATCAGAGGTGGGGAAAATGATAGTTTCTTCTTCAAGTCTTCAACACTGGAGGAATGTGAAAGAGGTGAGTCTTCTAATGGGAAAGAGGTCTGATAAGAGGCTCTGTAAAAATTTGCAAGCTGTCCAGCTAAATTTTCTTCACCCTTAGCAGAAAGCTCTTGGAGGAGATGTTCAACAACAAGGAGGCTAGTATAAATGTTCAAGTGATCTTCTTGTTGCTGAGAGTGGAAAGACTCAAGGGAAGAAGAACTGTGGCTTATTTCTAAAGTCTTGGATGTTTTTTCAATCAAGTTATAGTATATCAATTTATCATCACTAGGATTTTTTTGTTGATCAAAAAGAGTTTGTTCTTCTACAGTATTCACTGTTGTTTTTTCATCAGTGTTCTCTGAAAAGAACTCAAATTTTTTTGTAGTAGATTTTCTAGAACTGAAAAGAGGACTACCTTTTGTATCTGATCTTGAAGTTTGACCTTGAATTGTCTTTCCCTTTCTGAGAATTAATTTTGGATTGAACACTGGTGTGATCGGTGATTCTTGAGAATTCGCCCTAGTACCGATCCTCTTAGGAGCCAAGATGAACTTGTGGAGTCGCTAGATAGATGATTACAACCAACTGAAAATGTCTAATCTTTGTCTATCATGAAAGATCATCTCCGTGTCGTATCCCAAGAAAACAAAGATTGAATTTTGTCTCCCCGACAACGGCACCAATTTGTTATCACTCCAAGAAACTCCTTAGGGTTGTAGGCTAAGGATGCTTGGTAACTTAGAAATAATGGTTTTTATGTGTTTGGGACAATGGGGTCTTTAATGATCTATGTAAAAAACAACTTATTACACATAAAAGATACAGTTCTTTCAGGAAACAATAATCAGATCAAGTAATTGATAAGAGAGGATGGAGAACACTATTCTTGATTGCTAATACAAGTGAATGTAGGGCTTAATACAAGACAGAGAGAAATCCTTTAATTTCAATTCTATGATCTCAATCAAGAGATAACAGTCTTCATGAACTAAAATAAACTGAAACAAAGTACAGAAAAGGAAAGATGGACAATTCTGATATTGAAACAGAAACGAATATGAACTTTATTTATGAAAAAAGAGTCTATACAGTAGTATAAAATATCTCCCAGTTTGAACCCTTGTCTCTTATCAAAAATAGGCATTTATAGCCTGTTACAATCAGTTTTACAGATCCTAAAAACATGGATCTGTATTTAATAAAAGAAATTCAAATCTAACTAAACAACTTGATAATAAAGACTAAACAACCAAACTAGCATTCAATTTGTCTTCAATCTCAAAAATTCGCCATCTGCATCCTTCAGCTCCTGGAATCTGTGATGTGATGAAACATGGCAAGACACATGTCTTGACAGTTGGATTTCTTCAACGTTCATAGTCGATATTTGAGGAAGTTTATTTTACATGTGGTTCCCAAAATTCCCTCAAATCCTTGATGTAGAGTCCTTTGCAAGCAATCTGATATCCCCTTGATACTCTCGAACTTCTTTATAATCTGTAAAAATTGACCTTTTCCGTCCTTGGCTTCCAAAAATGCTTTTCCTACTTTCACCAGCTAATGGGCTTTATAATTCACTGGTTAGCTGGTGAAAGCGCTGACTTTCACCAGCTAACGGGTCATAAAATTTCACTTTGCACTGGTGAAAGCTCTGTCTGAGCCAAAAATGAACTTTCACCTCCAAAATGTGATTTCAACAAAAATTCAATGTGTCTCTGATTTCTCCCCTTGCATGTTTACAGTAACCTTAGGAAGCACCTTCAAATCTGGGTGGGACTTTTTCTTTTGTTTTTGTTTCAATCTTCTTATCTTCCTTCTAAGGCACTTTGCAAGCCACCATAGACTATTGTAATATTTGGTGATCTTTTTCTTTCTTTTCTTCTCTTTAACACTTTCCCGAGCCAGTCTTTCAAATGCAGCGTTGGTTTTTGCGAATTTATCAGACAACTTCTTGTACCTTTCTTTGATTACCCATTCCAAAACCTCTTGCTGAGCGATTACCTCTTTTAGATGCTTGATTTTTTGAGTTTTCTTTGACTTAGTGCTCTTTGATGTTTCTCCTTCCTCAGTATGAGTAAAGGTCTCATAAGTTTGTGCAAACTCAATTGACTGTTCAGGATTCTTGATGACAGGGCTCTCATCTTCTTGCTCTGGTTCTGAGTCTATGTAGGGCAGGTTTAATATGCTTGTCTTCTTCTCTGTAGGCTGCTCTATAGGCTGCTCTATGGTAGTTTCAAAGTTCAACCTTTTCTTTGACCTGTGGGATTTCACACCAGAGATTCTATCCTCTAGAGATCCTGGCAGAGCCCTCCTCTTCCTCGTACTTCTTTGAGGAGTCAACGATTTCTTTCCACCTTTCCCCTGTTCATTTACGGGCTGAGTCTGTGTTTCAAAACCCTCCCAAAATAAAAAAATGCTGCCACCTCCTTCCCTTCTGTCTTAATTCCTCCAGAATGATCAATTTAATAAGGCCAAAGTGGCACAAAGTATTCTTCATGCTTAAGGGTTGAGCCCTGATCTTTTTGCAGACCTTAGTTAAACACTTATGTAAGAAAAAATGTAAATTGAGGAAATTTTTACCTGTGAAATGGTCTAGGAGCTTAAAATGATACATCATGATTTTGTCATACCTGCCCTCCGAGGTTATGTAGAGTTGGATGCCATCAAATAGATCCTGCCATTCATCCTCTAAATGTGAAACTGGTATGCACTTCTTCCATGCATTATGCTTGAACCCTTCCTTCAAATAAGCTCTGAAGTTTAAGTTTTTGGTGGCAGTGGTTTTGAACCAACTCTGGCCCGATATTGGTACGCTTGTTGTTGCAGCAATGGCAGCTTCATCTACAATGATCTCCAAGGACCCCGCATGAGCCTTATTCCCATCAAAATTTTTGGCAAAAGCCTCTGCTGTTGACTGATGACAACCATTCTGCAGCCTCTCAACAAATTAGACGCAACCTGCGTTTGAGAAGTGTTTCTGGACTTCTGGATGCGTCTGTAGGAAATATAGGTTGTCCAACTCTTTTCTTAATAAAGACGCACTGCGTCTCCTCGCCATTCTGTCACCCAAAATCCCAAATGATTCTGCATACACAACACAGGAAACTGATATTCGGGCCGAGGTCTTGCGCTGTTGAAAGCACTCGGGAGTCGGCTCTATTTTTTAACATTAGAAACTTAACAAACATTCGTGAGCGATGTGTGATAGGGAAGCAATGATTTGATTTGATGTTGTCAGCCTGGTAGTACATCTTCTGTACCTGCGCTAATGGATTTGAACTTGCCATCGCCGACGCCATGATTGTGGAGCATGAGTTTCTGAACCAGATCTGATTTGTAATCCGACTTGGACGTGGAACTCGAGTTTTCATGATTATCCACTTTCACCAGCGCGTCTTTCTTGATTGCATGACGTGAGTTGATTGCATCATCATTTGATATTTGAAACGTGGATAAACGCATGTGATTCCCGCTTTCTCCAGCTAACGGCCCGTGGAAAACACCCCTTATCTGTTGAAACTTACCACTTTCACCAGTGCACAATCCTGTGGAAAACGCCCCTTAGCTATTGAAAGTCATCACTTTCACCAGCGCACAACCTGCGACAATGTTTCTTTGGATGTTTGAAAATTAACACTTTCACCAGCGCACAGACCCATGAGAGATGCTCCTTAGCTATTGATAGTCGCCACTTTCACTAGCTAACACTCATATTTTAAACACACGTTAGCTGTTGAAAGCATTCTATGAAAATTTTAAAGAGAAGACCTTTATGGGACGTCTTATTTCTAAGACAAAAATCAAAACCTAAGTTTTACAGTTAGAAAAACTCAAAACTAATTTGAGAAAACTACCAATAGCAATGCTATCCACCACAAAATGTGACCAAAGGGACAGGTTCATTTTGGGAGCTAACAGCCTCCAGAACAACAACAACCATATCAAAACCAATGGAATCCAAATTGGAGAGGACAACAACCCCCCTTCCCAAATCAATTACCTAAATCACAATTTCTGCAACCACTCTCCTTACCATCAGGTACTCCACCAAACAATCAAATGATGAGACCCCATCTACCTGTACAACCTAACCCTAACCCCAATAATAAAGCTGTGCAATGCATTGATATTCATAACCAGCCTACATTTTCTCTTCTCCCTGCGCAATGCAACGATATTCATTTACGATCTGGGAGAATAGTAGAACCTATCTTAGCCGATGTTACCTCTTTTGATAAAGAGGAAACAAAAGAGCATGATGTACCTGAAGAGGTACAATCATCCTCTAACAATGCTGCTGAAACAACAAAACCACCATTTCCTGAGCATTTAGCTTTCAATCTTCTAGGGGAATTACAAAATCTTTATGTCAAAATTCCTCTACTACAAGCACTCCGAGATGTGCCAATCTATGCTACGACGATGCGAGATATTTGTGTTAAGAAGCCTGGTAGGAAAATTAAGGATCCCCTCACAGTCCATGTTATGGGTGACTTGTCTGCACTAATGTCAGGTAGAGCCCCCCAAGTTAAATATGGTGATCCCGGCCACCCTACCGTCTCAGTACAAATTGGAAAAACAATAATCCCTCAAGTCCTAGTAGACTTAGGTGCCGCTATCAAAATTATGACTCTGGAAATCTCACAACTATTACAATTGCAAAATGAAACCAGAGACACCCCAACTATCCTAGAATTAGCTAATCGATCAACAATTAAACCAGAGGAATTCATTGAAGACCTAATTATCTCAGTGGAATCCTGGAATTATCCAGCTGACTTTGTGGTACTACAACCTAAAACAAAGTTGAAGGGCCACCCCCTAATTTTGGGCAGGCCTTGGCTAGCCACAACAGATGCTTTTATCAGTTGTAGATCAGGTTCAATGGCAATTTCTAATGGTTATGAAACTAAATAGCTTACCCTCTACCCTCATGCTACACCCTTGATTAATAATGATAATTCGGTATGGGTAGACTTTGATGATCAACTTACTCAACCCATCTTGACTATTAGACAAGCTTTAAGCCTTAAAAATGCTACTGAGGATGAAGTAATTAATAATTTTATTTGTGAACCCTCCTCTGTGACTCCAGAAACTCACAACCAACTAGTTGCACTGTTGGAGTCAGATAATCAAGAAAACCTTAACTCTGAAAACCCACCTCAAACATCTGCCACCATCCCTTCTAAAAGCATACCAGTAGAAATTGAACCTGGCAAAACAATGAACATAAACCCTAACTTGACAAATTCTGAAACACAATAATTAATGAAGTTACTTCTGGAAAATAAAGAAGCATTCGCATGGGACTATACATATATGAAAGGAATCTCTCCCAAATTATGTACTCATCGAATATATATTAAGGAAGATTGTCGACCGATCTGCCAATCTCAACGACGAATGAACCCTAATTTGAGAGAAATCCTTAAAGAAGAACTTCAAAAATTGCTTGATGCAGGGTTTATATATTCTATATCAGATAGTGAATGGGTTTCCTCGTTGGTAATAGTTCCTAATAAAAATGGGAAATGGAGAGTATGTGTGGATTATAGAGCCTTAGATAAAGCTACTCAAAAATATCACTTTCCATTACCATTCATTGATCAAGTGTTAGACAATTTGTCAGGGAAGAAATTTTTCTCATTTTTAAATGGTTTCAGTGGGTATAACAAGACCAAAATTGCACCCCAAGATCAAGATAAAACCACTTTTACTAGCCCTTGGAGAACCTTTGCTTATAGAGTTCTCCCATTTGGACTATGTAATGCACCAACAACCTTCCAAAGAGCAGTTATAGGAATCTTTTCTGATATGCTTAATGACTCTATGGAAATTTTTATGGATGACTTTACTCCTTATGGTGTTTCTTTTTAGGAAGCATTACAAAACCTTGAGAAACTGCTTAAACGATGCATACAAGCCCAACTCTCCCTAAGTACAGAAAAATGTCATATGATGATGAGTGAAGGAATAGTGCTTGGACATTGTATCTCATCTCAAGGAATTCAGGTGGATCCATCCAAGATACAAGTCATTAAATACCTTCCTACTCCCAAAACCCAAACAAAGGTAAGATGTTTTCTAGGACATGCTGGATACTACAGAAGATTTATCAAAAACATTTCCAAAATAGCTTCTCCCCTGTTTGTGTTACTGATGAAAAATGTTGAATTTAAATGGACTAATTCTTGCCAGGAAGCATTTAATACACTTAAACATCAGTTATCTATAGCTCCTATTCTTAGAGGACCTGATTGGACACTTCCTTTTCATATATCCTCGGATGCTTCAGATACTACAATAGGAGTTGTCTTGGGACAAGAAGAAAATCATCCCCCTTATGCTATTTATTTCATTAGCAAGAATATGACTCCTGTTGAACTCAATTATACAGTTACCGAAAAGGAATTCTTAGCAGTTATCTATGCTATTAATAAATTTAGACATTACATTATTGGCTACTCTACTCTTGTCCATACTGATCACTCAGCTATCAAATATTTAATGAACAAACATATCACAAATGCTCGAGTCACCAGATGATTACTATTACTACAAGAATTTGATATTACAATTATAGATAGACCAGGAAAAGAAAATGTAGTTGCTGATTTCCTTTCTCGGTTAAAACCTGATGATGATACCCCGGTAGATGATTCCTTTCCTGATGAATATCTATTTGCAGTATCTGCTCACTCACCTTGGTATGCAGACATCACTAATTATTTGGTTGCAGGAAAGTTACCACCACACTTATCCTACTGAGATAAAAGAAGAATCATTCAACAAAGTGCTAGGTATAGCTGGATAAGTTGGTGTCTTTTCGACACAGGACCTGATAAAGAAATCCGAAGGTGCATTTGCGAAGATGAGGTTTATAATCTACTAAAAGATTGTCATGATGGCCCTTGTGGAGGGCATTTTGCTGATAAGAGAACATGATGGCCCTCACTTTTCAAAGATGCAAAGAAATATGTCCGGGCCTGTGTTCGTTGCCAAAGAGTGGGCCAACCTAATCATAGAGATGAAATGCCATTAAACCCCCAGATAGTACTTGAACCATTTGAAAGATGGGCCTTAGACTTTGTAGGACCCATTAACCCCCCATCCAATCAAAAAGTGTACATAGTGGTCTGCACAGACTATATGACCAAATGGGTGGAAGCTAAAGCACTCCACAGAGCGACTGAAGAAGCAGTTATAGATTTCTTATTTGAAGACATCTTCATCTGATTTGGAGTGCCAAGAGAATTAGTTACAAATGGAGGACCTCCTTTCACTTCTCATGGATTTAAATCCACACTTCAAAAATATCATATTCAACATAGAATGACTACAACATACTACCGCCAAGCCAATGGACAGGTGGAAAGCACAAATAAAGTAATAGAAGCCATTCTCACAAAAACAGTGAAGGAAAACATAAATGACTAGTCTCACAGGCTCCCTAAAGCATTATGGGCCTACATAACTACTTGGAGAAATACTACAGGATTCTCTCCCTATGAATTAGTCTATGGAAAGAGTGTTGCCTTTCCTATGGAATTTGAAATCAAAACCTTAAGGACTGCTTTAGCTGTCAACCTTGATTTGACCGATGCACAGACAACCAGGTTGCAGCAGCTTAATGAATTGGATGAAAAAAGACTAGATGTCATTCATCAGACAACTATGATTCAACAAAAAAGATCAAAATGGCATGACAAAATTATCAAGCATAAGAAGTTCCAAAAAGGCAATTGGGCCCTACTGTATGACTCTCGGTTCAAAGAATTTCAAGGGAAACTACGTACAAGATGGCTTGGACCTTACGAAGTAGACATTGTTTTCCCCAATGGAACAGTAAGGCTCCTCACAATCGATGACTCTAAAACACCGTTACTTGTAAATGGTCATTGGCTCCGTCTATACCAGCGCCCTATTTCCAAAGAAGATTTTAAGGCTACATGTGTGGCAGAGTCTCATTACCTCTTTTTAGAGGGGGCTCCTACCCCTCATTGTAATTAATTCCTTTTAAGTTAATTTCTTTAGTATTAGATTAGATTTCATTTACTAATAATCCTTGTCAAGAAATACCATGTTACAATCGATTTTTGCAGATTCCCGATCAAAGCACATGCCTACTAAGAAAGGACGATCCTACTTCAAGAAAAGGCAAGCTTTCCCATTGCTGAAACACCACTGTTCAACAACTCTTTGCTCTTTCTTTATTGTTGAAACACCACTGTCAGCAACCTTTCACCATTTTCCCCATTGCTGAAACACCATTGTCAGCAACTTTTCACCATTTTCCCATTACCAAACCACCATTGTTCCCCAATTCTTCACATTTTCCCATTGTTGAAACACCATTGTCAGCAACCTCTCACCATTTTCCCCATTGCTGAAGCACCATTGTCAACAAATTTTTGCCATTTTCCCATTACCAAAACACCATTGTTCCCCAATTCTTCACATTTTCCCATTGCTGAAACACCACTGTCAGTAACCTTTCTCCTTCTCCCCATTGTCGAAACACTACAGTCCAACAATTCTTCACAGATTCCATTGACGAAACAACATCGTTCAACAATTGTTTCGCCCTCCTTTCTATTGCTGAAACACCAACTTTTCAAAATTTTATGTCAATAAGCTTTTGTGCTCTCATACTACATTTTGTCCTTCCAGTCAACAAATCCTTGAAACAATTCATCTAACAAATCAAAAAGTCTCTGCCACGACCACTACATAACTATTATGGACAAGCTCTATATTTTGTTTGAAGTACGAATCAAAAGGTAAACGTGAGGTATGTAAATTTTATGTAAATACAATTAAACTATAGTTAATGAGAAGATTCCAAGTCATCATTACCACTCATGTAAAATCATTATTAGCTGCACTTAAAGCGCGGGGAGGAAATATCGAACTTCTTCACACAAATTAACAGTCGCCATTCCTATTTGCCATCCTTTTGTTTGTTTCACCACCATTTGCATTCCTTCATTCGAAAAACTCACTCTGCACAGAAGTTGCTACTCGACTCTTTGACGAAGTATTTTACTGAGATGTTAGCCATGGGAGGCTCTGTTATACAGTATGAACCCACCATGATAGCCCTGTTAGAACACTATCCCAAAGCCTATCAAATTTTTTTGCAGGCAGGATGGCTCGGTTATTTTCAGAGGCTCCAGGGATTTAATCAACAACAGGTTCTCCAATTTGCTCAAAATCTCCAGGAAAACCATTCCATTGTTCAAGGGGTTCAGATTTCAGTTATAGAAGAGGATATAGCGTAGGTTTCGGGTCTCCCTACCAATGGCATTTTCATGTTCAACTACAAACATATCATCCTGAATGCCCAACAGGATTTCCTCTTGTCAGGGGAACAAATTGAACCTAAAGGTCGGGGTGTCCGACTCAGCTCGTTGCCGCCTCCATGGCCGAAAGTTGCAAAATTTGTCAAACACTACCTTACCTATGAAGGCCGATACCAGGTAGTCTACCAGCATGATTTTGTCGTATTGTCTCATTTACGGCATGATATATTGGTGAACATTCCTTATTATTTGCTCGATTGTCTTAAAAATATGTCGCACTACTGTAAAAAGGCTAAAGATCCCACCCTTTCACTCACCCATCACCGTCTCGTTCAACTGCTTATCCAAAAATGTTTTGCTCAACAAAACCTTCCACTAAACAATCCACCCATAGATCCCCAAGAACCTGCTGAAAGTCCTAAAAATCTACAGTAACAACAACCACAAAACCTTCCAGATTCTCCAGAAATACCTAACAGTCCGCCTACAGACCCAATCAGTCCAATTAACCCCCCTACCATACCAAGCTCACCCCACACTTTACCAGAATCATCCACTCCTACCCTTCATATTCTTAGCGATGATTCTGAACCAGACAATTCTCCCTACCCCATCATTGAGGAAAAACCCCCACGTAAACGAAAGCAAATTCCTTTCTTTCTGCCCTTTTTGCAAAGAAAACGAACAAGGGCCTCAACAAGGGCAGCCACTACTGCCACTACCCTAGACCCCCAACCCATCCGACTAATACCCCGTACACCTCTAACCTCCCAAATGCCATAATCTTTACCTATTCCACCCACGGGCACTGAAACAAAAGAGCCATATGCCTAGTATGTTGCAACATCATCCATTTCAAACCACGTAGCTGAAACATAAGAACCGACTACTCATTTAGTAGCTAAAACACAAGAACCAGCTACCCATTTAGTAGCTACTCCATAAGAACCAACTACTCATTCAGTAGTTGAAACACAAGAACCAGCTACCCATTTAGTAGTTGCTCCACAAGAATAAGCTACTCATTTAGTGGCTGAAACACAAGAACCATCCATAGCTGTCACACAAGAACCAGCTAGTGAGGCTATGACTGCTACACAAGAACCAATCACTCCTCAACCAGAACCAACAATAGCCTATGTCTTACAAGAAAATGAGTTCCTAAAGTATGAACTAGAAGCCTACAAGCAAGAGCTAGCCATGGAAAAGGAATCATATGAGAAGGAACTTAATATGTACACCCTAGCTCGCATAGCAACCATGTTAGAGGGAACTACAACAGAGAATCCGTGTAGAGAATATATGTGCAGTCAATGTGGGGACATCTACTATCAAAAAGGCTACAAAGTAATTCAAATTCCAATTCCAGGAGCTTCCCCTGCACCTTCGATTGTTGCAGTCAAAGAAGAACACCTTGTTGTTACACAAGAACCAACAGGACCTTCCAAAATTAAGACTGAGCCCTAGCCTACAACAAATGTCAAAACTGAAAACCTTGATTTTGTTAATAAAGTTGTACAAACATTGCCTATTGTTGAATCTTCCCCTCCCAGCCAGATCAATACCTAGACCTTTGTGGAACAAGCCACTCAGACCCTACCACAGCCTACTACTTGCAACGCTGAAACACAAACTCAGCCATGGGATGAGCAGGCAATAATACAGAAATGGAAAAAAGAGTCTATTGTTACACAGGCCAAAAGCCTGCAGGAACATAGAGAAATCTGGATAAATCATATCTACTCAAATTGGGAAGCTTTGGAGCAAACACCCTGGGAATCTCGTACCCTTAAGAAACAGAATAAAGAGCTAAAAGACAGATTGCTCCTGATATTTGACTTGGCACAAAAGATATTGGCTGCAAGGAAACCATCCTGCAATTACTCTCTGTTCCTAATGGAATGACTTACATGGTTTCAGATCAAATCAGTCAAAGAAGGCAGACCCCATGCAGTATTAAATCCAACAGATTTTATTAAAACCTTTGAAGAAGCCTCTGCTAGGGATCAACACCTCCTCTGTGAGGCATATTTTCATAATGAGGCCATCCCTGAGAACAGGCAGCTTAACCTTAACCATCTTGTCGGTGACATCCAGATTCGGGCACTCACCTCATTCCTTAACAATCAGATTATATGGCAGGATGAATTCCTATATGCCAAGCACAATGAGGATAATCGTTGTCTCTGGATAAGGCCAGAGCCACAAAATGTTGCTACCTTTGTTACAGAATATTATCAGTTTTTAAAGAAACCTGGTATGACTCAACACATTCAGCAATTACAGACATCAGTGTTTTAGGAGTGTCAACATTTCATTAAATCAACAGATATTTCTACCCTACAGGCAAATAACATGTTTTGGCAACAATCTACTGAGAAAAGACAGGAACACAATCCTTTTAGCCCCACTAATCTTGAGATAGCAATTTCCAGGGTACCTAGCTACATCAAGTGTGTTCGGCAATGTGTTGAAAGTTGGATAGGGTACCAGTTTCATTTTCCTATCCTCTGGATGTCAGCAGAGAAATATCAAGTCCATTATAAGTTGCCCAAGAAGGCCGAAACAACATCTTGGCAAAGGTTACAATGCGTTCAAGGGTTCAAAGCTCCAATAGACATCACCTTCCACAGCTACTGCTTGAGTAACTTGCACGCTCAGAGTCAATATTCAGATTCTGACTCAGAGTGAAGTTGCCCGAGGACATGCAACATTTTAAGTTGGGGGGGATGTTAGGACCATATAATGTACCTTTTTGGCCACACTTTTTGCTATCTTTACACCTTGTTTCACTCCCATTTAAACTTGCATTATCACCTTTCCCTATCTTTCCAAAGGTATATAACTCTCTTCTCTTTACTATATGTTTAATTCATTTTGCATATAATTTTACATTACTCTTGTACTTAACCATTGATCAGATAATGAAGAAAGAACAAGAGGTTGAGAAGCTTGAAGAATAAGTTGTCACATTGAGAAGTAAAATCTTCAAGCTCAACAAGAACGTTGAAGAGATAGAAACATCCACATCAATTATAGAGAATGAAGAGAAGCACTCTAGGTTGCTAGAATAGAAGAATGAAGAAAATAGAAAGAGTTATGCAAAAGTACTCAAAGTAAGGAATCATGGTCAACCAGAATCTAAGAAAACTATTGAAGATACATCTTCAAGAATACCATCCATGTTCAAGCCACAAAGAAGCTTTAATCATGATCATGATTAGTCAAGGAAAAAATTCAAAATGACTACGCCACAAAGAATATTATTCACTCCCAGGTATGCAAATTTATTTTATGGTCCTTTTTTTATTGTACTAACTTTGGACATAAGGTTGCAGAATGCAGGGATTATAAAAGAAATTTTCAAGAAAGAAGTGCCTATGTGGTCCCACGTAACATTGAGTGTTACAAATGTTATAACTATGGAAACATATCCAGTGATTGTAGAAGCATGATCGATACTTCCATGAAAGAGAATATTGATATCAGATATAAGAAAGTATGGATAAGAAAACATGAAGAATAGGTGAACAAAGACTAGGTACCAGAGATCACAATATTGGCAATAAAACGAGATGAAGAAAATTCTACAGAGAAAAAGAAAGATGTGAGATACAAAAATGTTTGGAAAATAACTGAAAGAAAGGAAGGATAGGTAAATAAAGAATAGGTTCAAGAGATTGTACTTTCAAGCAATTCAGTGAAAGATGAATCCACAGACAAAAAGAAATAATTCAAAGCTCAGATTGATAATGAATCTACCAATGAAGATGATGATGAATACACATCAGAGCAGGAATTGTTTTGAGCCATCCGGCTTAGAGACTCCCAAGTAATATGAATATTAGATAGGGGGAGTCTATGTGATAGCTGTCACAAACCAAAGAACCATCATTCGCAAAACTTGCAGGGTTTGAGATGACAAATTCAGAACAATCAATTAGCAGAAGTATAGTCTGATAGATTAATCAAGACTTCATGATAGTATAGTGATAAATGGGTTATCATTATGGACAGTTGCACAAGTCAAGTCTTGGACAGTATGGACAAAGATGGATTTGTAATAACACTTAACAGGTTTGGAAATATATATGATAGTGGATGAGAGCATGGATTCATATATTAGTTCATAGAGTGGTTCAGAGACAAAGGAACATTATCATAATGGATGATAATCACACAGGAAATGGATCGAACAATGCTAATGGATTCCAAATTGACATATACTTTTTGGACACATGTAGTGCATACATCAATTCACATTCAAAACAAAGTAATTTTCAGAAACAACAATGACAAAACTCCCTATGAACTATGGAAATGAAGTGCATACAACAACCTCTACATCAAGGTAACTCAAGGTAATATTTTATTAATTGAAATTTATGTTGATGATATTATTTTTGGTAGTGAATATGACAGGTTAAGCCATAAATTTGCAAAGGATATGCAGAATGAATTTGAAATGTCATTACTTGGAGAACTATCCTTCTTTCTGGGACTTCAGATACATCAAAGCATCCAAGGAAGTTTTATTTCTCAAACCAAGTATATCAAAGAAATGCTAAATAGGTTCGGAATGGAATATTGCAAACCAGTTATTACTCCTATGCAAACAAGTTGCAAGTTAAGAAAATATGATGATTCAAAGTCTACAAATCAGAGGCAATACAGGTCAATGATTGGCAACCTACTATATGTGAAAACATTCAAAGTATATGTAATGCAGATAGATCTTAAACATATTAGCAGTAAAGAGAATTTTCATATATCTCAAAGGAACAAAAGAGTTTGGATTATGGTATCCAAAAGGAAAAGATCTATCTCTTATTGCCTACACAGATGCAGATTGGGCAGTAATGGCCAAAGTGTCCTTAGACACACAATTTCATTAATAGGAAAAGAAATTACATAAGAGACATTGAAAGAGTTTATGCTCCAACAACTCAATACTCTTGCAATGAGATATATATAAGCTAAAAGTCCTAACAAACTCAAGATATGGATCACTTATTAAATAACAAGTGTCCATTTACAATAAATTCTATCTTAACAAACTTAAAACAAAACTCCTAATTTAGAGCCTAAGATACGACACCTATCTAAAGTCATATCTTTTACAACAATAATGTATCTCTAAAAGTCTACAGTTATTTATCAAATATTCTAGATTATTAATTTAATATTCTAAATTAATAATCAATTTATTCTAACTTTATAAACTATGATAATTGTATTTTGGATTATCT
>ML781207.1:1760278-1774102 GCA_009831015.1 Picea engelmannii | reverse complement strand
CTGATCCCATTGTCTGAGCAATAAGTGTTGAATTCATTAGAAGTGAATTCTCTGCCATTATCGGTTCTGAGTGTACCTATCTTTTCTTTAACTTCATTTTCAACAAGTTGTCGAAAAATCTTAAATTTGTCGAATACTTCTGAATTTTGTTTCAAGAAGTAAACCCAAGTTATTCTACTGAAATCATCAAAAAAGAGTAAAAAATATTTGCAACCACCGAAAGAAGTTCTGAGGGGTCCACAAACATCACTGTGAACTAGTTGCAACCGCCGATTGGCACGCCATGAACTTGTTGAAAAACTTTCTCTACTTTGTTTTCCATAAATGCATGTTTCACATCTTGAACTATCCTTTTTGAAAGTGGGGAGTCCCTTAACCTCCATTGTTTTTGCAATTGAGACAGACTTTCAAAGTTGAGATGTCCATATCTCACATGCCACAATCTGATAGGGGAGATACCTGTACTTACTGATCTTGCAAAGTCTGAATATCTTGGAATAACTGTTCCTTTCATCCTTAACAGTTTTCTGTCTTCATATCCTGTCATTACTGTTTTCATATTTTGTTTAACTGAATGTATCTTCACCAAGCCATCTTCCATAATTACTTGATGTCCTGCTTGTCGAATTGTGACTAAAGACAACAAATTCTTTTTGAAAGTGGGTACATACCATACATTTGAAATTAGTCGTTCTCCAATATCAGGTAAATAAAATTTAACGACTCCTTTTCCATAAGGAGTATGTTGAGTATTATTTGCAAGAAAAACAGAATTAAGATGACATTCTTTAAAATCCCAAAAGAAGTCACGTCTAAAAGTAATGTGTTGACATGCCCTTGAATCTAAAATCCAAGCATCTTCATAATCACTTTGAAAATCATTGGAAATATGTAATGTTGAAGATGAGGTAAACACATATTCTGAATCATCATCCTGTCAATCATTAGCAAATTGTGTTGTGTTTTGTTGAAACTTGGCAATTTTGTCAATGGAAGTGTGACAATTTTCTGGATAATGACCGACTTTGTTACACCTTCTGCAAACAATTTGACTGAAGTCTCTCCCTCTGCTGAAATTTTGTCCTCTGCCAAAATTCTTTCCTCTACCTCTGCTTTGATTTCTGGACGGAGTCTGTCCTCTGCCTTGACTGGTGCCTTGAAAAGAGCCTCTACCTTGACTATTTCCTCTTGCGTGAAAATATCCTCTGCCTTGATTGTTTCCTCTACCTTGAAAAGACCCTCTTCCTTGATTGTTGCCTCTGCCTTGACTATTGCCTCTACCTTGAAAATTGGTATCTCTATGTTGACCTCGTCCACAACCTTGATCAAAATTTCCTCATCCTCTGCTGCTATAACTGTCACTGGAAGTCTTACTTGTGCTTGCTTCTGAGAAAAAAATAGCTTCGCCAACTTGTTTTTTCTTTCCAAAAGTTTTATTGTGTTGAGACAATAGTTCACTTAGTTCATCAAATGTAAGCTTGTCTAACTTACTAGTGACTTGTAAAGTCTCCAAAAAATTTGTATAAGAAGAAGGCAATCTAGCTATTAAGATTGTAGTCATAAAACTATTATCCACTGCTTGAAAACCCGCATTTAATATTTCCTGCTTAATGTTTTTAAGTTGGGAAATATATTCATGGACATCACCACATTCCGTCAATTTTTGTTGAAGCAACTTTAATTGAAGATTAACTTTCTTTCATTCAGGCTGAGTATCAAATAAATCTTTAAAAACTTTCAAGGCAGACCACGCATCAGTCATATTTTCAATATCCACATACATTTCATCATTAACTGAAGCTTTAATAAGTGTTAATGCTTTGGCATTTTTAACTTCCCATTTTGCTAATGTTGTTGCATCTATCGGCTTAGTGGGCTTAGTATCTTCATTACAGATATCACACCAAAGTTCATTGTAAATGACAGTGCTTTCAATGAGTCGTTTCCATGTTTTGTAAGATTTTGTGCCTTCAAGTTTATCTGAGTCGAAGAATAAATTAATTAATTTCGACATTGTAGTTTAGTGAATGTACACACCAGAAAGAATCACACCAAGGAAGATGAACAACACACCAAATGCATCACACGAAAGATGATCTATCGAGGCTTGGCCTTGACCCTCATATAGTCATTGAAAAAAAAAATGACTGAGCTTTGTACTTGGCTCTAGTCAAATTTCAAGGAACTTTTAAAATTTTACACTTGTACAAAAAAAATCTGGCAATCTTGCCCCCCCTCAAAGTAAAAAGGCTTCCAGTTACAAAAAATCACTTGAGAAGATAATAAGATAATGCACATCAATATAATAACAATTATACTTGACAAATAAAATCTCCTTCTGCTGAAGTTGGCAGTGGCCGATCTGATTGAAATGGTTGATCTAAAATCGCTGATTGAAATGGCTGATATCATGATCTGTATCTCTATTTATTGGCTGAAACGAACACCAAAAATTTGCACCAGTAATTCAATTCATACCAAATAACCCTCTCATTCCTTCGTAGATCTTTTTATAGTTTACGCACTATCAACTATCAATGGGCATAGAATTAATTGAAAATTCACAACCAATTTAACAGAAAAATCATAGCCTTCTTCCACTGCAAAAACGTGCCCTCATATGCTGTGAATTCATGGCCCTTTTGCCAGCAATTTCATGGCTCAATATCTACTAAATCATGGAGCCAATCCTTAGGAAATTCGTGCCCATTCTTTTGCGATTTGGTAGCATGTCTTCACAGTGCAATCGTGCTCCACTATGTTGTGTTTTGGTGGCAATTTCACCAGCGAAATCGTGCCATCAACGATCAATACGTTGAGAATTAATTGATTAATTGATGAAGTTTCCTCTGATAAAGTCTGCTCTTCTGTGTGCGCGAATCTAATTGGTAGAAGTCTTCAAGAAATTTAATGCAAGATCAAAACAAAGCAGCCTCGAGCAACACCACCCTACATATTTGTGAAGTTATGGGCATCTTTGTACAGAGTTACGCATAGAATCGTAGCCACGTTATGAAGTCCTCAACTCCAGGACCCTGAGCACTTTGATCTTGGCTAGCACAGTTACAACTAAAAAATTGATATCTGGCACAGAATGGTGGCATGAGAGGCACTTCTGGATCTTGCACGGATTTTTAAACGCATTTCCAGCAGTAATGAAAGATGTGCAGGTCAAGATTCGTGCGCACATGTACAGATTCATGTAGGAACACAAGCCAAGATTCATGATATTGTAATGGGATATGGGAGTGCATACAACAAAGCCATGTGTATAGGAAGAACCGACAGAAATCTTTTCCAGCCTGAGATTCGATCCAAAAACCTCTCGCGTTTATAGAAAAGAGAAATGCGCACACCCAGTAGACTCGAACTCGGCACGTCCAGTAAGAAAATAAATACATTCAACAACGAAATATGTCCAACAAATTAAAAAAAACTTCAACCAATGTTCAATTCACCTCGACCACTGAATTAACAATAAACTAGATTGTTTAATGGCATATCGTTTTAATTGTAGATCGATTCATATATCAGTTGTAATATTACAAATCTGAAAACAATGATTGCAGAATGATAGACAGAAGGATGGGTAATACTCGCAGCTTTCAGAACTGGGAGATAGCAGGCTGGGCATATGATCATCTACACCGATGAGATCGTAGAGGGCAGTATTGGTGGCGAGCCACTGCTCAACGGTGAAGAGCTTCTAGTTGCAGGACATGTGAGGACTGAAATCTAATGACTGAGTCTAATGACTGCAAACTGAAAATAAAAACAATTTCTTTTCCTTTTTTTAAAAAAAAAATTGAACAATAACTGACTGATTTACTGACAGAATATGCGCCTACTTTCCTTGGTCTATAACACTGGGATCTCTTCCTCAGATAAGCAAATCACTTCTTCAGTTCAACAGCATTACTGGAGCTCTGATACCACAATAATGGCCAAAGTGTCCTCAGACACACAATTTTATTAATAGGAAAATAAATTACATAAGAGACATTGCAAGAGTTTACACTCCAACAACTCAATACTCTTGCAATGAGATACATATAAGCTAAAAGTCCTAACAAACTCAAGATATGGATCACTTATTAAATAACAAGTGTCCATTTACAATAAATTTTATCTTAACAAACTTAAAACAAAACTCCTAATTTAGGGCCTAAGATACGACACCTCTCTAGAGTCATATCTTTTACAACAATAATGTATCTCTAAAAGTCTACATTTATTTATCAAATATTCAAGATTATTAATTTAATATTCTAAATTAATAATCAATTTATTCTAACTTTATAAACTATGATAGTTGTATTTTGGATTATCTAACAGGTAGGCTGTATTGATGACTGACGAAGCACTAGTGGAGAAGCATTCTACTTTGGTGAGTGTTTAGTATCATGGATAAGCAAAACATAATCATCAGTATCTATATCTGTAGCCAAGGCAGAGTATATTGAAACAACAACATGTTGTACACAGGTTCTTTGGATGCAATAAACTTTGATAGATATATAGGTTGAGTATAATGAGCACACTCCAATAAAGTATCAATTTCTACAGGAATAGGTTGCAGAGAAGAACATCAGAGTTGAATATGTTGGAACAAAAGAACAAGTGGCATACATCTTTGCAAAACTGCTTCCATGGGAAGCCCTTGAGTATCTTTGCTAGAGACTAGGAGTAATTTCTATTCCAAAATGAACTATTTTGAATGCTTATCTTATATGTCTTAGATGTACATGAGGAAGCACCATAAATAGGATAAAGTGGGAGAGATTTATCAAATGCAAAGGTAAATTCTTGGAGAGAGAGAATAGAGGCATGTTTCCAAGGGGAGCGATTGTCACAAGGGAAGAATGAGCGATACGACTTCAAAGTGATACCCTTTTTCAAAAGGGGAGATATTATTCATATGAATGGAAAGAGAGTAATCAAAGGATTGTAAACATAAAGAAAAATCAAAGGCACATAGATAGGGAGAGCAACCTTCAGTCAAGGGGAGAAACCCCAAAGGGACATACCCTTTTCCATTGATGTCAAAGGGGGAGAGATAGAATCATTGATAAAGAGTATAAACATGAATGTTATCATGACTAAGTGTTTCCATCAATGTTGGTGTTGCGATCAATGCCAAATGGGAAGATTGTTAGACAGTTGGCTTAGGTTGATGCATAGTTGGTATGGATTGTTGGTTATGATTGATGTAAACTATTGGAGAGTGATATTGTAGATTGATGTCAACCCTTAGTGATTGATGTCAACCCCTTAATGATTGATGTCAACCCTTGGAGAATGTCTAGTAGCGAATTCTGGTAGCATAAGGTTTGGGTAATGGACCCAAGATTGTTTGATGTAAAGATGAATCATTATTGTCTTGTCATGGATGATAATAACATCAAATGGATGAACTCCAAAGTGGTCCCCTTATGGTGAAATCCCTCATGGGAAGACGCTTTACGGATTGAGTTATCCTAGAAGTATGGTTATAGAACCCATGATTATTTATGGAATAATGAGATTAAGGTCAATGAATTTGTCATCAAAACTATCCTATATGGATGTTTCTTGTCATTCCATTTCTGATGGTATGTGGAACATCACATAACTCCTCACGGTTAGAGATTTATGGCAATGAGAAGTTGGAGAACCTAGGTTTGGGTAATGGACCCAAGTTTTTTTGATGGATAATGGTATGCATTTTGATATATTTTTAGGTAATACTATTCTATATGGATAGAAAATTTCCTGTCATTTCTGTTTGTATGTGGAACGTCACATAACTCCTCATGGTTTGAGAGTTATGGCCTAACAAAGTTGGAGGACCCTCATATGTCATCTAGAAGCCCAAAAAGGTCAAAGTAGTCAAATTCGTTTAAGAGATTTTAGAAGGTAAATAATAAGTGAAGTGATGAGTGTACTATAATTCAAAGTTAATACAAAATAAATTATTTGAATTATAAATATAATGTAGAAATTAGAAGTGAGTTAACCCTAAAAGAAGGAAAGTGGGCAAAGTAACCTAGAAGATGTTTTTAAGGAAGCTACTTGGATAGTATAAATAAGAGGCAAGGCTCTCTAATTTTACATCACACTTGAGAATATTGAATATCTATAGGTTACTAATGTAACCAAAGGATATATAAGCCGAATTTCATAAGGAAGCTGAAGAAAAGAAGGTTGGAATTCAAGGGAGATAAATTCTTTTGATGATGCTTTCTAAGGTATGTTATTTACAAGTCATCTCACCATTTTCAAAATAATGTTGTTTATACAATGATTCAGACTGTGAAATTGCTATTCCATTAAGGAAACCTATCCAATTATTTGTGGTAAAAAATTTAGCTTGTGGTTCGCTGTATTTTTGGAGTTACACTTCGTGGAAAATAGGGTTTGTGGCTAGTCCTAAAACTAGTCTAAAACGGGTGTTTCGGGTAAAAACATCATACTTATTCATAACAGATCGAAATTCAATAAGACCAAATGTGTTGGTTATATTTCAATATTTAGTATGTTGTGTAACACTTTCATATCTATTCAGCAAATATTATGTGTGGGGAACGCTCTACAAGGTCTCTCTCTAGAATAAGCCAGAATTCAACAAGTAATGTTGTTTTTGCTATAACTCCTTTTCTGAGAGGTTCAAAGTAGTGAAACCTAGAGGAATTGCATAAAACACACTGAAGAACATTTTGTATCAACTTCATATATTTATTCATTGCAGGTACATAGTTATGATTATTTCAAGTTAGGGTTGTTGACCAATCCAAAACTAGTCATGTGAGACTAAAGAAAAGTTTGATGAAAATGCTAGTCTCTTGTTGTTGAAGTTAAGGAAGGTTTGCAGGTATGTGATCTAATACACCAGGTCTATTACAGAGTTACAAATCATATTTGGATGATGAAATTTATGAGGCCTTTTGGTTAAGGTACATGTTGGGTACATGGTTGAGACAATCAGTTGATGAGTTGGCACATACATGAGGTATATAATTGATGATGTTGGTACATATTGATGAGTCATAGTTGATGAGTAGTTGATACATGATTGGTACATGGTTGGAGGCACTTTTTAGTAGTATTTTTGACACATGGCTTATGGATTATGTATCATACTTGTATTATTAGAAGCATATATTGATCTTGGTGATGATTATGAGTTGTTCTGTTATGCTTGGTTGATGAACATATTTGAGAGTTGTCTTGGTGATTGATATTGGTGAGTAGATCTGATTTGGTTGATAATATTGATGAGACAGGTTGTCGTGATAGGTGTTTTGGACAAGTTGTTGTGAAAGGTTTTTGTGACAGGTTATTTGTATAGGTTTGTTGCATGGTTGATGCACTTGTTCATGGTACAAGTTGATGTATAGGTTGGTGCATGGTTTATGCACTTGTTTATGGCACAGGTTGATTATAGGTTGTTTGGTATAGGTTGGTGCATGGTTGATGCACTTGTTTATGGTACAGGTTGATTACAGGTTAAGGTACAGGTTGATCCATGGTTCAAGTTATTGGTATAGGTTATTTGGTGCAGGTTGATTGGTACATGTTTACAATAGTATGTCTCACAGTGATAGTGTGACAGTGGTTCTGTCATTCTACTTATATGTTAGGGAGGTTGGACGAGGCAAGGACAGGTGGTTGTAGACACCCTCCGGTTGTATCTGGAGAACATAGGAGTTTGTAGCCTCCTACTAGTTGTAGACAGAGAATTGGGGAGTTGGAGCTTCCCTCAGGTTGTAGTCTGAGAAAATAGGGGGTTGGAGCCTCCTTCCAGTTGCAGGTGGAAAAAAAAGGAAGTTGGTGCTTCCAATGAATTTAATTCTTCAAGACATATAATAAAAAACATTATGTGGTTTTCTCCCACTTTCGGTTTCCACGTAAAACATTGGTGTACTATGTATGTGTATGACTGTTCATTTGTTCATTGCTTATTTACACTGCAGTTATTGAATGATAATGATACATTGATATACCACTTGTATTATATGGTTAAAAAGGATTAAATTTCTCTAATATTGATTCACTCCCAGTCTCAGTAATCCAACACCTTAGTCTTAAGTTTTGCCTTTTGGATGCACATATCTTATACTCTATTGAGTAAGTCATTTAAGAATGAATTTTTCTTTAGTATTGCAACTTTCTTAATTTTAGTTTCTTCTTATATTCAATAGACAGATATTTTTCAGACTGTCTAGAAACATGTTTTGACAATTTTGGACAACATTATTCTATAAATATTTTTGTTCATATATCATTCAGAAATTTCTTCGGAATCAATCATTTTGTTCACCAATTCAGTGTTTGACTAAATATTCAATCCTAGTCATGCCAATCAATGAGGATTTGATACTTGATCATTTCTCGGAAAGCATATTAAAATCCTTTTGAATTGTTGGTTTTGAGTCACTTATTATGTTTACATTATTGATTAATATGATTTTTCTCATGTATTAGTACTATCCTCTTATATCATCATACATAAATGTTGAAATAATTTGAATGATAATAGGTTGTAAATACCTTGGTGGAAAATGTCAATACAATTTCTAAGATTGTATATCCCAAGATCTCAACATATGTGTTGACTTTAGCCATGGTAATTTGAATTCTTTTGGGTTGTAACTCTTCCATCTATTAGGCCTTACACTCTTCAACATTCCATGAATCTGAACTAATAACACCAGAAAGATCTCAATTTTATTCATAACCTAGAAGGATAAGCCTGTATCGGTCATTTGTATTTGATCTCTCTTGCTCATGATCTTGTTGGTTTTGTTTTCTGGATTATATGTTTAGTTATTTTGAATGGACAACCTATCTAGTAGAGACACATGTTGCAAACTCATTGAAATTTCATTCTCTCAATATTCTATGTGATAAGTAAGCTCAAGGAAGTAAAAATAATAATTCAATTAGAAACATAAACCCATCATGAAAAACATAAACTCATTAGAAACTAGGCTTTGGTCATTTAATTCAATTAAGGTTTATAATTATATCACTCATTTATAATGGGGGAATCAACCAATGTAGATTGTTATCTGAGATTATTTGTACCTTATCAAAGTGTCTTAACTACTTCCATATCCATAGTGATCTCTTCTTACCTCTCACAAGGTTGAAGATAATCATATGGATGTTTCACATTATTATCACTAATGACAAGATGAAATGAATACCTTGCTATGCAATGTTGTTGATTTTTGAATCATATTTTTATTTATATTTTAAGTATGACAAAGGATTGGTGGTGCACAAGTATCATTAGAATATTGATGGAATTAAAATTGTATGGTTCTACTTGTTTAATTTTCCTGATTCAGATTTCAGGAACAAGACGATGTGTCCAGGGATCCAAATCCTACAACAATCAATGACTCTAAGTCTCATGTCAAAGGGAATATTGTGGGAAAGAAAATAATGCTTATTTCTTAGGAAGAATCTTGTGAGATTTGGATAAATTAATGAAATATGAACACTTGAATGATTTCACTGGTGTCATGGTTTTACATAAGTTTTATGACATCCAATATAGTTTAAGTTTAGAGTAGCTTAGTGGGATTTTCTTAGGACTAGCTTAATATTGGTCCTTATTTTTATTTTTTTTAATTATAATTTCATTTTAATAAGTTAGTCATTAGAGGAAGAGTGTTTCCTAGACTTTCAAATAGTTGAACATAAGATTCTCTTTTTTTATATAGGTTGGAAAATGGCTTGTGAAACAAACAACTCATTATTTTTTTTCTTTATATGAAATCAACATAGGGAAGTGTTAATCTACACTTGGCTTCTTAGATTCCTTTACAACATTTTTACAATTAATCAACCAAAATTTCACCAACTCAACAATGGATCTGAAATATAATCTCATTCATGTATTCCCATTTTGGTTTCGGATCTAATCCTAAACTAATTTTGTGGAAGAATTGATATTTGGAGTCCTTTTCATTCCATCATAATTATTTTTATGACCTCCATATTTGTAATATACCCTCTTTGCCTCATCAGATTGACTCATTTGAATATTTGGAATTTAAAATTATCTGTTATGGAAAAACAAAATTGATACGTTGGTGAAAGATATCACATGTAATTTATGATGTTGAAAATTTTAGCATTTTCAAGTGTGCAAAGGACTTTCTCATGAAAACAAATATTGAGGGTTTATGGCATTTTTAAATGCTCACATGAATGAATTTAAAAATATTTTTTGACTCAGCATCCCCATTAACCCATTTTGCTAGGTTCCCAGAATATTTTTTTCGTTTCACTATATGAAAGAGAAAGTATATGTGCCAATTGGATCAAAGGATTGTGTTGTGATTTTTTTCCACTAGATTATAAATTATAGTAATCTTGCTTGTTTTTCCTTTCACATATTTACCTCGGGAATCTTTCTATTTGGATTTATTTTGAAAGGTTAACATTTCTTTCCCAATTATTTCCTTTGGTTTTCTTTCCAAATCGTCATTGAAAAAGATTTCACTGATAATGTTCAAGGTGTTTCCCATGCAGTTGGGAGTACAATCTTACCTTTATTTGATTCTTCTTTTGATGTCTGAAAAATTTAGTTTTATGTTTCTTTTTTTAGTTATATTCTCATTTTCATGAATTGGATTTAGTTTTAGCACTTGTTTTCTACTTGTACAAATTGATTTCATATTTTAATTTGAATGTTGGCATGTTCTCTGAGATGATTTGACTTCTTAGTTTTTCTTGAGGATTAATATTTAGTCTTAAGTGAGGGGTAGGTCCAATTCTAGTTACAAAAAGAATATTTTTTTTACAATTCATGGGATGCATGGGTTGCTATATCCGAATGAAAATTGATGAAGTCTTAGTTTTGGATATGGATGATGGTTGTGGTGGAACACATGTGCTTATTGAGCATACCATGATAATCCATAAGTATAGGAAAATATCTATCTACCATTTTCTTTGAGCTCCATCCACTTCATATTAATAAGATATCCAATACTATGATGGTTCTTGGGGAGACCTGTGGGTTAAAATAAATGCATAAATCAAAACAACTCTCCTATCACCCCACTTCCTTAATACCCTATTTGCATATGCATATATATATATATAATATAAAAGGGTGAAGATATTTTGAAATAAAAAGAAAGTTGAAATCATTATTAAAAGTGTGGGAAGTATAAGTAAACATGTTGGGCCTATGGATTCTTGATGAAAGTGGGGCTATGCTTGTAAGGTATTGAGGAAACTTCGTCGGGGCTATGGACACTCATTAGTAGAAAAGAAATGTTGGTAAAAGAGAGATGAGGAGTTCATAATTACATATATGTACACTTGTTATGAAAAGTTTAAACCCATGGTTAAACCAATGCCAATAATAAGTATGTATCCAATCAAATAATTTACTTCACTAATCATCTCTTTGAAAAGGGTATGTTAGATAAAAAAGTACATGATATATTGTGTTATATGTTTTAGAAATTTGGAGTCATTATGGTACCCATGATTATTAGAAACTTTTTTGCAATTTGTTGAGCTTATCCTTAACATTCAGATCTGATGTAAGGGCTCTAGAATTCCACTGACAGAGATAGCTAGTTCTTCTAGTGTGTTTCCATTTGTTGTGGACACAACAACCACCCTTTCATTTTTCTTTTATAAGCAAAAGGAAATCAGTCCCCTACTAAAATTTGAACTCGAATGCCTAATCCTCTACTACTATGAGACTAATTATTATTCTCTACCTACCTTGAGAGAGATGGGGCATTCAAATCTTTATTGATGATTGTATTTGGTGGAAGTTTGTTAATCCTTTTGATATTATACTTTCAAATCTTCTTCATAATTAATTTTAACTTATGTTGCTTCATTTATATTTGTATGATGAAATTGACAAGTTATCATTGGGACCTTTTGTAGATTTTGAAGTATTTGATGATCATATATGGCTGCAGTGTTTGATGTTCTATTTTATGCCTTGAATGAGTTTTATTTTGAGTACTTTCTAAATTAGTGAATTAAATGAAGAACTTATATGCATTATTAATCATCATGCCTGCATTTTGTACCTGATTCCATCATTTATGCTCAATCTCTCATATGTTAATCATATTCTTCAGTTGAAAACCCTTAACTAGAATCACATGATCATAAATATTTTCTATGACTTTGATATTAGTTACATGCATCTTTTGCGACATTTATTTATAGCAACAAACTGTTTATGAAAGATTGAGATCATGAATTATTGTCTTTGAAAAACTTCTTTTCTTTATTTGTTCTTCTGCAAACAAACCCAACACTTATTCATATTTTTGTTGAAGGAAAAGGAAAATAATGTAATATTTATGACATACTTGAAAGTATCTTTTTCCTTTCATAATTGATTTATTCTTTCTATGGTTGTAGGACCAAGGTTGTAGAGTCACTGCCTTTACTTGATTTCTTCATCTCTAAAATGCATATAGGAAACCCTCAGTCTTATTCCTCTTGAAATTCTCTCTATTGATATCTTGTCCATCATTTGAAGCCAACATCTAGTATTTAAAATTAATCCTTGTCATTCCCAAACCTCAGTCAAATTTTTTGTTATCGCCATTGAATTAATTTCTATTTACACTTCCGTTCCAAGTCCTAAATGGTATCATGTTTTAATATTTCACTAGGACCATGATCTGTGGTTGGAACCTTCACCCTCATCAGGAAAATTGACCATTGGACCTACCTCACTAGGTTATTCCTGATAGTGGAGATGTTTTACCATTTGTTTACAGTTTCCCCCAAGATCTGAAGCTCGTAAGACTATCAAATTCACTTGTTTGGACTCTTCGCATTGGGAAGTTTGACCACCTTTTCTCATCCTAATTCCCTAAACCCAAAACCCCATGACCCAATCAGATTTATCTTAGCATATATGCTCAATTAGAGTGTTTAGTTTGGGTTATATTTTGCGTGAATATTATTGTATTACCTTTCTCATAGACCTATCTTGTGATCCAATCGAATTATATCCATTAGATATTTGGGATATCATATTATTTCACTTGCATGGCTTATTATTCTTCTTGACCATTGGATTCTAAAACCAATTAGGTTTCATCCAGTGTTTTTCACTTCACAATTTCCCCTTTATACGATTGACATATCCCATGTGCCAAGATAGTGTCAAACTTCTTTTCATCTTTGGGTTTCCCCTCCTGGTGTTGACCTGAAGTTAACATGCCATGTGACATTCCATCCCTTTTCCCACTTCCCGTTCACAATTTTTTTAATCCTAAATCATGTGATGTCAATCTAGATTTTATGTGTCTACCTGACTTAGCATCTAGGTATTTGGAATATGCATGATACGCTTTGTTTCAATCTTTAATCGCTAAGTGTGGAACCCAAACCTATGTGTGAAACCTTTATTGGTGATGGAACCTTGACCCATGTCGAACTAGACTTAATTTTTCCTTTTAATATCCACACTATAATCCCCAGTTTAATTAATGCTTAATGTAGATGTAATCTGTTAATTGTATTTCTATGTTTTTAATAATAAAATGTGATGTAAGATTCTAAGGGGACATGGAAAAATATCTAGGATGAATTAATACACAAGATATGGGAGGACATATGATAATTCGTAAGAGGGATCCAAGGGGGGAATTATGCATGTATATTAATTCAACACATTTTCCTGAATTTTTCTATTGGTATATGAACCTTCTAATTTATGATTGAGTGTTCCCAAATCCAATCATTGAATACATGTAAGAGGTTGGGTGCGAGTGATAAAATCTCATAGTTATTGGGCACATGAGGGTTGAGTACAATAAGATTAGGTAAGTGTGT
>ML781207.1:1750073-1760178 GCA_009831015.1 Picea engelmannii | reverse complement strand
ATATGTTGAATATGCTTGGAAAATGGGACATATCTAAGGAATCATACGATGAAATTGTTAACCTATGTAAAATATGTTCAAGAGGAGCTTCAAGAAATAGATCAAATAGCAGGGACACCACATTTTCAAGAGTCCAAAAATCATCTAGTGGGGGAGAAACAATAGCCGAAATAGGTAATTTACTTGAAGGTGTTAAGACTGAAATGTTAAGCTCTTTTACCTCACAAATTGACACCCTGCAGATTCAAAAGAAGCAAGCAAAAGCAGAAGCAACTCTGTCCATCTTTTGTTCTAAATGCAGAGACAAGAACCCACAAAGGGAATGTCCATTGGACAAAAATTCAATCTGCACCATCTGTGATAAAGATCATGAGACTCAACAATGTCCTTCTCTACTAGGAATCAAGGCAGCATTACAACCAACTGATGAAGAAGCTGAAGTTGTCTATCTGCTGACACAGAGAAGACAATGGCAACCGCAAGGAAAAGGTATGAATCCTAACATGCCATTTACATCTTCTAATCGTTGGAATAACTATCCTTCTTTCAATCAAATGAATTACCCTCCCTATAATCAAATACAATATCTAAATCAAATGAATTACCCACCCATGCAACAAACTAACCCACCCTTTGTTGATCTGTCAATGTGGACTCCTTGGCCTTTGTTATCACTCCAAGAAACTCCTTAGGGTTGTAGTCTAAGGATGCTTGGTAACTTAGAAATAATGGTTTTTATGTGTTTGGGACAATGGGATCTTTAATGATCTATGTAAAAAACAACGTATTACACATAAAAGATACAGTGCTTTCAGAAAACAATAATCAGATCAAGTAATTGAAAAGAGAGGATGGAGAACACTATTCTTGATTGCCAATACAAGTGAATGTAGGGCTTAATACAAGACAGAGAGAAATCCTTTAATTTCAAGTCTATGAGCTCAATAAAGAGATAATAGTCTTCATGAACTAAAATAAACTGAAACAAAGTACAGAAAAGGAAAGATGGACAATTTTGATATTGAAAACGAAAGAAAACTGAACTTTATTTCTACAAAAAGAGTCTATACAGTAGTATAAAATATCTCCCAGTTTGAACCCTTGTCTCTTATAAAAAATAGGCATTTATAGCCTCTTACAATCAGTTTTACAGATCCTAAAAACATGGATCTGTATTTAATAAAAGCAATTCAAATCTAACTAAACAACCTGATAATAAAGACTTAACAACTAAACTAGCATTTGAATTGTCTTCAATTTCAAAAATTCACCATCTGCATCCTTCAGCTCCTGGAATCTGTGATGTGATGAAACATGGCAAGACACCTGTCTTGACAGTTGGATTTCTTCAACGTTCATAGTCGATATTTGAGGAAACTTGTTTTACATGTGGTTCCCAAAATTCCCTCAAATCCCTGATGTAGAGTCCTTTGCAAGCGATTTGATATCCCCTTGATACTCTCGAACTTCTTTGTAATCTGTAAAAATTGACCTTTTCCGTCCTTGGCTTCCAAAAATGCTTTTCCTACTTTCACCAGCTAACGGGCTTTATAATTCGCTGGTTAGCTGGTGAAAGCGTTAACTTTCACCAGCTAATGGGTCATAAAATGTCTCTTTGTGCTGGTGAAAGCTCTGTCTGAGCCAAAAATGAACTTTCACCTCCAAAATGCGATTTCAACAAAAATTCAATGTGTCTCTGATTTCTCCCCTTGCATGTTTACAGCAACCTGAGCAAGCACCTTCAAATATGGGTGGGACTTTTTCTTTTCTTTTTTTTTCAATCTTCTTATCTTCCTTTTAAGGGGCTTTGCAAGCCACCATAGACTATTGTAATCTTTGGTGATCTTCTGCTTTGTTTTCTTCTCTTTAACACTTTCCCGAGCCAGTCTTTCAAATGCAGCATTGGTTTTTGTGAAGTTATCAGACAGCTTCTTGTACCTTTCTTTGATTACCATTTCCAAGACCTCTTGTTGAGAGATACCTCTTTCAGATGCTTGATTTTCTAAGTTTTCTTTGAATTAGTACTCTTTGATGTTTCTCCTTCCTCAGTATGAGTAAAGGTCTCATAATTCTATGCAAACTCAGTTGACTGTTCAGGACTCTTGATGATAGGGCTCTCATCTTCTTGCTCTGGTTCTGAGTCTATGTAGGGCAGGTTTAATATGTTTGTCTTCTTCTCTGTAGGCTTCTCTGTAGGCTACTCTATGGTAGTTTCAAAGTTCAACCTTTTCTTTGTCTTGTGGGATTTCACACCAGAGATTCTATCCTCTAGAGGTCCTGGCAGAGTCCTCCTCTTCCTCGAACTTCTTTGAGGAGTCAACTGTTTCTTTCCACCTTTCCCCTGTTCATTTACGGGCTGAGTCTGTGTTTGAAAACCCTCCCAAAATAAAAAAATGCTTCCAGATCCTTCCCTTCTGTCTTAATTCCTCCAGAATGATCAATTTAATAA
The DNA here is from genome assembly GCA_009831015.1 of Picea engelmannii. NCBI lineage: Eukaryota > Viridiplantae > Streptophyta > Pinopsida > Pinales > Pinaceae > Picea > Picea engelmannii. Next base: position 1,757,729 of record ML781207.1, on the reverse strand, counting down.
GGCCAAAGTGGCACAAAGTATTCTTCATGCTTAAGGGTCGAGCCCTGATCTTTTTGCAGACCTTAGTTAAACTTTTATGTAAGAAAAAAGGTAAATTGAGGAAAGTTTTACCTGTGAAATGGTCTAGGAGCTTAAAATGATACATCATAAGTTTGTCATACCTGCCCTCCGAGGTTATGTAGAGTTGGATGCCCTTAAACAGATCCTGCCATTCATCCTCTAAATGTGAAATTGGTATGCTCTTCTTCCATGCATTATGCTTAAACTCTTCCTTCAAATAAGCTCTGAAGTTTAAGTTTTTGGTGGCACTGGTTTTGAACCAAATCTGGCCCGATCTTGGTAGGTTGGTTGCTGCAGCAATGGCAGCTTCATCTAGAATGATCTCCAAGGACCCCACATGAGCCTTATTCCCATCAAAAGTTTTTGCAAAAGCCTCTATTGTTGACTGATGACAACCGTTCTACAGCCTCTCAACAAATTGGACGCAACCTGTGTTTGAGAAGTGTTTATGGACTTCTGGATGCGTCTGTAGGAAAGATAGGTTGTCCAACACTTTTCTTAATAAAGACCCATGGCATCTCCTCACCATTCTGTCACCCAAAATCCCAAATGATTCTGCATACACAACACAGGAAACTGATATTCGAGCCGAGGTCTTGTGCTGTTGAAAGCACTCGATTGTCGGCTCTATTTTTTAAGATTAGAAACTTAACAAAAAATCGTGAGCGATGCGTGATAGGGAAGCAATGATTTGATTTGATGTTGTCATCCCGGTAGTACAGCTTCTGTACCTGCGCTAATGGATTTGAACTTGCCATCCCCGATGCCATGATTGTGGAGCATGAGTTTCTGAACCGGATCCGATTTCTAATCCGACTTGGACGTGGAACTCGAGTTTTCATGATTATCCCCTTTCACTAGTGCGTCTTTCTTGATTGCATGACGTGAGTTGATCGAATCATCATTTGATATTTGAAACGTGGATAAATTCATGTGATTCCCGCTTTCTTCAGCCAACGGCCCGTGGAAAATGCCCCTTACCTGTTGAAACTTACCACTTTCACCAGCGCACAATCCTGTGGAAAATGCCCCTTAGCTACTGAAAGTCATCACTTTCACCAGCGCACAACCCGTGTCAATTTTTCTTTGGATGTTTGAAAATTAACACTTTCACCAGCGCATGGACCTATGAGAGATGCTCCTTAGTTGTTGAAAGTCGCCACTTTCACTACCTAACACTCATATTTTAAACACATGTTAGCTGTTGAAAGCATTTTATGAAAATTTTAAAGATAAGACCTTTATGGGACGTCTTATTTCTAAGACAAAAATCAAAACCTAAGTTTTGCAGTTAGAAAAACTCAAAACTAATTTGAGAAAACTACCAATAGCAATGCTATCCACCACAAAATGTGACCAAAGGGACAGGTTCATTTTGGGAGCTAACATTTGGCTCCAACTGGGATGGGCATCTCCCTGTGAGGTGACCAAGAACCTAGCTAGACTCAGTAGCCTTATTACAACTTAAAATAGAAATTTGAAAAATAGTTTTGCTAGTACCATTGGGCATGGAGTTATTGAAATGACAGAAATAAAGAAAAAAAACTGAAAAAGAATATGTACAAGTAGAACAGGGCTTCAAAGGAAGCCCTATGAGAAATAGATCTTCAAGAAGCACCTGTTGAAAGGGCCACCTGCTACTGCCTCGCCTGAAAGAGTTTGGAGAACGAAGGTATTGTTCTGTTGCACCGCTGTTATGACAAAAGGACCTGTCCAGAGAGCCTCAAATTTCCTGCGTTTCCCCTTCTCCTGCCTTACTGCATCCCACTTTAAGACTAAATCCCCTGTTTTGAAGACATTTTATTTGAATTTCTTGTCGAAAGTTTCTTTGATTCTTTCTTGATGCAATTCTTTTTTTTCCAAGAGCTGCTCTCTATATTGTTGTAGTTCTACCAAATTATGAATTCTCTGGGTCAAATCACTTGGTTCAGAATCAGTTTCTTGTAAGAACTTTGCACTTGACAATGCAAGTTGAACAGGAAATATGGCTTCAGTACCATATACCAACTTGAAAGGAGATGTGTCAACTGATTTCTTACATGTAACCCTGTCAGCCCACAAAGCAAACTTCAGTTTGGAATCCCAACCTCTGGCATTTTGTTCAAGCAGCTTCTTTATAATTTTGACTAAACTCTTGTTAGATGACTCAACTAAGTCATTCCCTTGCGGATAGTAAGTTGTGGAATGTACCAGCTAAATTCCCAGCTCTTCACACAATTTCACTAAGTGTTTATCTTTGAATGCAACAGGGTTATCAATGACTATTCTCTTAGGGCAGCCAAATCTGGAAAATATGTTTTCTTGCAGAAAATTTATGATGACAGTATGATTGGCGTTCCAGGTGGGAATAGCCTCAATCCACTTTGTAAAGTAATCGGTGGCAACCAGGATCCACCAGTGCTGACCACTAGAAGGCGGATGAATTTCACCTATGAAGTCCAGGCCCCACTGCTAAAAAGGCCCTGTGACCACTTTAGGTTTGAGGGGAAGGGACTTTAGTTGTTGTTTACCTTCAAACCTTTGACACTTATCACATGTTTTCACAAACTCATACACATCTGAAAATAAGGTTGGCCAGTAGTAACCAGATCTTAAGATTTTGTGTGCAGTGGTTTTCCAATAGTGATGTCCTCCATATTCACTATTGTGAAATTCAATCATGACCTTAGCTGCTTCTTCTTGATTTACACACCTCAATAATAAACCTCTGGGATTTTTCCAGAACAACAAGTTGTCAATGGTGCAGAAATTTATGGCTTTGAGCTTCAAGGCCCTTCTTTGAGTTTTTGTTAAATCTGATGGGACTGATAAAGTTTGCAGAAAATGAATAATATGTATATACCATTTGCAATTAGCTAAGTGAGCTGAGACCTGCATTTCCTCACCTTCTTTGTTCTCTGAAGACTGAACATTTTCTGCATTAATACTCATCAAATTTATTTCAAGTAGCTTGCAATTTTCCTCTGCCAGAAGTTTGGCAAGGCCCTGACCCTTCACGAGTTGTGTTGGTTTGATTTCAACATCGAATTCAATCAACCTTGCTATCCACTTACTCCTTTTTCCATCTATGTCGGGTTGGACAAACACATCTTTAATTGAACTGGAGGGAATGAAAGCTATTACCTTTGCCTGAAGAATGTAAAGTCTCAAAGATTTCAATGACTTGACAAGTGCATATGCTTGTTTCTCCAACAATTCATACTTTACCTCTACGTCCCTCAAGACCTTACTGAAGAAGGAAACTGGTTGCTCCTGATCATCAGCATTTTTCTGCAAGAGTACTGCTGCGATTGTATCACTTGAAGCAAATGAAAAAATGTAAAATACCTTGGAGAAATCGGGGATGATCAAAACATGGGTTGTTGTGATGGCTTCCTTGATGGCATTGAATGAATGTCTGGCTGCTTCAGTCCACTTTACCTCAGAGTCTTTTCTCAACATAGCAGTGATGTGCTTTGTGAGTTCAACAAAATTTACTATAAACCTTCTGAAAAGGTTTATAGTCCCAAGGAAAGACTGAATGTCCTTCTTTGATCTAGGAAGAGACAGATTTTTAATTGCTTCTACCCTCTTTGGGTCAATTTTAACCCCATCAGCTGAAACAATATGCCCAAGTAATTTCCCTTCCTTAAGTGCAAAATTTGATTTTTTTGGATTAAGAGAAATGCCATACCTTTGAAATTTCAGAAATGTCCTTTTTAAGTGTTGCAAATAAAGTTCATGGCTGCTTGAGAAAAAAGTGATATCATCGAGATAAATCAAGACAAATTTATCTTTCTCTCCAACGAAAGAAATGTCCATTGCCCTTTGTTTTTCAGTGAAATGTCAGGCTAAGTTGACATGTTTAATATCTTTCTCACTAGCCAAATTATACTGCAAAACTTCTGAATCATTTTATTCACCTTGCAATTTGACAGCCACGTCATTGTTATCGAACAACCTTTCCAACGAGACCAAACCTTTAGGAATTCTGTTGGTAGACAGTTGAACTATTTCATGTGCTGTGATTTTTCTTTTGAACTTTGGCACCCCAACTTCATGGTCATGTTCGTTCTCCTGATCAATCTGCAGATCTGCAAACTCATCTATCACTGCAAGGAATCTAGTGAGTTCAGCATCGTCTTCAAAAACCTTCCAAAATTTTACATTATCAGAGAGAGAGGGCCTATATTTAACTTGAATTTCGTAAGTTAATTTATGAGGCAGAGGGGGTATGAATGCACAAGCAGACAAAACCAATGAATCAACCAATTCATTCATTGCTCTAGGTACATATGTAATTTTAAACTCTGCAAAATCATGAATTGTCTTCAACACTTCATCTCTGTATGCCTTCAGCCTGACATGCTTTGCTTGAAAGGACTTGTTCACCTGCTGAATAATCAAATCTGCATCTCCAAACACTTGCAATTTTTCAATGCTCCTCTCTTTGGCTGCATTCAGCCCCAAAAGTAGTGCCTCATACTCAGCAATATTATTAGTCACTTTAAAATCAAGTTTAAAGGACAAATGAGAGGTTTTCTTGGAAGGGGAAATCAATACCACTCCTTCTCCTGTTGATTCTTTTGTGCAAGCACCGTCAAAGAACATGGTCCAAAGATCGTCTTCTGTTGTTTATGTAGGTTGAACTGTGGTCTACTTTGTGGGCTTTCTGAGCAGCAATATATCAGGCAGTGAATAATCAATTTGCAAAATACAAGATCCCATACCTGTGTCAACCGAATAGATAGGATGATTGGATGGATTTTTCTCGTCACTGATTACATATGCCAACTAGGATTCCCTGTATAGCCTTCTGTTCACCCCTCCAAAAATAGGGATAGTAGCATAGGAGAGATCCATTTGAAGAGTTCCACCTAGTCTCTTCATCCACGATCTTGACAGTAGACATCCAAATTTAGGAGGTATGTCGGCCACCACTATGTCAATGACCATAGTCTTCATTGATGCTTGGGTTAAGATTATAGCCAAATCCTTAATCATCCCAAGACATTTGAATTTTTGAGAATCAAAAGAGAAAAGGTCATGATAAGACTTGGTGATCTCCAGCCCAAGCTCATCCATGACCGCCTTCGCCATCAAATTGTGTGAAGCACCAGAGTCCAACAAACAGTTATGCAGTGTTTTCTCATGAATGTTTAGAGAGATGTAAAAGGGAGGATAGCTATCATCTCTGTCTTCTATCATTTGGCCTAGAGTGATGGTTGGCTTATCATCATAAATGTTGAGGATACCAGCAGAAAGGGATACAGATTGGGGATCTAGAGTTTTGAGGATATCCCTTTTGACCATTTCATTTTTCATCAGCTCGACTAGAGGGATAGGAATCTTAATTTTTTGTATTTCAGCCTCAAAATTAAAAGAATATGTAACTTTATCATAAGTTTTATCAGAAACCTTTACCTGATTTGAAGAGGCTTCCTGATTTCTTTGTTGTTCAATAGGAGGCTAACTTTCTTGAGTTTGATGCTTGACAGGGGCACTAGTCTTCTTGGGAGGAGCTGATTCTTTGACCTTTGAATAATTCGCTTGTTGATCCTCTGATGTCTGATCTTTTTTCTTAACAGGGGTTGTGCTCTTTTCAGGAGAGGTTGGTGCATCTTGTTGAGTAGTATTAGATTTGGATCAGAGGTTATATCTATTCTTATCTTCTGTTGTGAAAATGCCATCGCCAATAAGATCATCTCTTGTCTGTTCAGTCATCAATGATTCCTCATAGTCTTGTTGTGTTAGATAAGATTTCCCTGTCTCTTCTCCAACACAATGAATGTCACCTTTTCCATCTTATTGATCTTCACCATTGTCTTCGTCCATCACAACATTTTGAAGAGGGACCTTTATCCTCTGATCTTTAGTAGAATTCTTTTCTCTTTGTAGGATCTGAGTTGGCTGATTATTTCTTCTGAAGTTATTTGGATTTTGATTCGGATTTCTGCCTGCAGAATCATAAGTGCCTCTTCCCTTCACAACCTTTTTATTTTTGATATTGAGCTTAGATATCTCAGAGGTTAGAGACTCTAGCATCTTGGCCATTTTATCAAGTTTTGGATTAGCATTCGATGAAGATGAAGCCTCATTCTTTGGTCTTCTCCTATCAGAATCTCCTTTCCGCTTCTGGGAGGCCAGAATATTTGATTCCACCTCAAGGGCAACATCTTGCATGAGAGATAATGCTGGTGACCTCCTTTCTCTCAATAGAAAACAAAAATCTGAATCAAAAGCATCAGAATATGTGATCTTGGCAGAAGCATCTGATGGTTTTATCTCAGCTGGTATTTTTCCATACATCCGGTTAAAACTCTTAGTGAAATCAGAGACCGACTCACTACTTTGTTTCCTCAAGTTTTTGAATTGATGTAGTAGACAAAATCTCTTCTGTCACCCCAATGTTTCAGAAATGTCTCATCCAATTGCTTGATTTCGGCAATGGAACCAGCAGGGAGCTCTTTGAACCATTTCCTAGCATGGCCATCTAGGCTTTGGACAAAGACTTGTGTCCAAACATCTTCTTGCTCAATATTAAGGTTTTCAGCATAACTGTAAAAGGCCTCAATATATTCTTTAGAAGACACATCGCCTTCACCTGTGAATTTGGGCATATATTTCTGATAGTCTCCTGTTGGCATGGTTGCTACTGGATTTGGAAATATGAGTGGTGCATACCTAGCAGCTAGAATTTGTTGCATCTTAGTCAAAGGAGGTGGTGCAGCCATGACTATCAGAGGTGGGGAAAATGATAGTTTCTTCTTCAAGTCTTCAACACTGGAGGAATGTGAAAGAGGTGAGTCTTCTAATGGGAAAGAGGTCTGATAAGAGGCTCTGTAAAAATTTGCAAGTTGTCTAGCTAAATTTTCTTCACCCTTAGCAGAAAGCTCTTGGAGGAGATGTTCAACAACAAGGAGGCTAGTATAAATGTTCAAGTGATCTTCTTGTTGTTGAGAGTGGAAAGACTCAAGGGAAGAAGAAATGTGGCTTATTTCTAAAGTCTTGGATGTTTTTTTCAATCAAGTTATAGTATATCAATTTATCATCACTAGGAGTTTTTTGTTGATCAAAAAGAGTTTGTTCTTCTACAGTATTTACTGTTATTTTTTCATCAGTGTTCTCTGAAAAGAACTCAATTTTTTCTGTAGTAGATTTTCCAGAACTGAAAAGAGGACTACCTTTTGTATCTGATCTTGAAGTATGACCTTGAATTGTCTTTCCCTTTCTGAGAATTAAGTCTGGATTGAACACTGGTGTGATCGGTGATTCTTGAGGATTTGCCCTAGTACCGATCCTCTTAGGAGCCAGGATGAACTTGTGGAGTCGCCAGATAGATGATTACAACCAACTGAAAATATCTAATCTTTGTCTATCATCAAAGATCATCTCCGTGTCGTATCCCAGGAAAGCAGAGATTGAATTTTGTCTCCCCGACAATGGCACCAATTTGTTATCACTCCAAGAAACGCCTTAGGGTTGTAGGCTAAGGATGCTTGGTAACTTAGAAATAATGGTTTTTATGTGTTTGGGACAATGGGGTCTTTAATGATCTATGTAAAAAACAACTTATTACACATAAAAGATACAGTTCTTTCAGGAAACAATAATCAG
>ML781207.1:1733024-1750023 GCA_009831015.1 Picea engelmannii | reverse complement strand
TAATGGTTTTTATGTGTTTGGGACAATGGGGTCTTTAATGATCTATGTAAAAAACAACTTATTACACATAAAAGATACAGTTCTTTCAGGAAACAATAATCAGATCAAGTAATTGATAAGAGAGGATGGAGAACACTATTCTTCATTGCTAATACAAGTGAATGTAGGGCTTAATACAAGACAGAGAGAAATCCTTTAATTTCAATTCTATGATCTCAATAAAGAGATAATAGTCTTCATGAACTAAAATAAACTGAAACAAAGTACAGAAAAGGAAAGATGGACAATTCTGATATTGAAAACGAAAGGAAACTGAACTTTATTTATGCAAAAAGAGTCTATACAATAGTATAAAATATCTCCCAGTTTGAACCCTTGTCTCTTATCAAAAATAGGCATTTATAGCCTCTTACAATTAGTTTTACAGATCCTAAAAACATGGATCTGTATTTAATAAAAGCAATTCAAATCTAACTAAACAACTTGATAATAAAGACTAAACAACTAAACTAGCATTCAATTTGTCTTCAATCTCAAAAATTCGCCATCTGCATCCTTCAGCTCCTGGAATCTGTGATGTGATGAAACATGGCAAGACACCTGTCTTGACAGTTGGATTTCTTCAACGTTCATAGTCGATATTTGAGGAAGTTTGTTTTACATGTGGTTCCCAAAATTCCCTCAAATCCCTGATGTAGAGTCCTTTGCAAGCAATCTGATATCCCCTTGATACTCTCGAACTTCTTTATAATCTGTAAAAATTGACCTTTTCCGTCCTTGGCTTCCAAAAATGCTTTTCCTACTTTCACCAGCTAACAGGCTTTATAATTCGCTGGTTAGCTGGTGAAAGCGCTGACTTTCACCAGCTAACGGATCATAAAATTTCACTTTGCACTGGTGAAAGCTCTGTCTGAGCCAAAAATGAACTTTCACCTCCAAAATGTGATTTCAACAAAAAATCAATGTGTCTCTGATTTCTCCCCTTGCATGTTTACATCAACCTGAGGAAGCACCTTCAAATCTGGGTGGGACTTTTGGTTTTGTTTTTGTTTCAATCTTCTTATCTTCCTTTTAAGGCGCTTTGCAAGCCACCATAGACTATTGTAATCTTTGGTGATCTTCTGCTTTCTTTTCTTCTCTTTAACACTTTCCTGAGCCAGTCTTTCAAATGCAGCATTGGTTTTTGCGAATTTATCAGACAGCTTCTTGTACCTTTCTTTGATTACCCGTTCCAAGACATCTAGCTGAGCGATTACCTCTTTCAGATGCTTGATTTTCTGAGTTTTCTCTGGCTTAGTGCTCTTTGATGTTTCTCCTTCCTCAGTATGAGTAAAGGTCTCATAATTCTGTGCAAACTCAGTTGACTATTCAGGATTCTTGATGACAGGGCTCTCATGTTCTTGCTCTAGTTCTGAGTTTGTGTAGGGCAGGTTTAATATGTTTGTCTTCTTCTCTGTAGGCTGCTCTATGGTAGTTTCAAAGTTCAACCTTTTCTTTGACCTGTGGGATTTCACACCAGAGATTCTATCCTCTAGAGCTCTTGGCAGAGCCCTCCTCTTCCTCGTACTGCTTGAGGAGTCAACTCTTTCTTTCCACCTTTCCCCTGTTCATTTACGGGCTGAGTCTGTGTTTCAAAACCCTCCCAAAATAAAAAATGCTGCCAACTCCTTCCCTTCTGTCTTAGTTCCTCCAGAATGATCAATTTAATAAGGCCAAAGTGGCAGAAAGTATTCTTCATGCTTAAGGGTTGAGCCCTGATCTTTTTGCAGACCTTAGTTAAACACTTATGTAAGAAAAAAGGTAAATTGAGGAAATTTTTACCTGTGAAATGGTCTAGGAGCTTAAAATGGTACATCATGATTTTGTCATACCTTCCCTCCGAGGTTATGTAGAGTTGGATGCCCTTAAACAGATCCTTCCATACATTCTCTAAATGTGAAACTAGTATGCTCTTCTTCCATGCATTATGCTTGAACTCTTCCTTCAAATAAGCTCTGAAGTTTAAGTTTTTGGTGGCAGTGGTTTTGAACCAACTCTGGCCCGATATTGGTATGCTCGTTGCTGCAGCAATGGCAGCTTCATCTACAATGATCTCCAACGACCCCGCATGAGCCTTATTCCCATCAAAAGTTTTGGAAAAAGCCTCTGCTGTTGACTGATGACAACCGTTCTGCAGCCTCTCAACAAATTGGACGCAACCTGCGTTTGGGAAGTGTTTCTGGACTTCTGGATGCATATGTAGGAAAGATAGGTTGTCCAACTCTTTTCTTAATAAAGACGCACTGTGTCTCCTCGCCATTCTGTCACCCAAAATCCCAAATAATTCTACATACACAACACAGGAAACTGATATTCGGGCCGAGGTCTTGCGCTGTTGAAAGCACTAAGTAGTCGGCTCTATTTTTTAACATTAGAAACTTAACAAACATTCGTGAGCGATCCATGATAGGGAAGCAATGATCTGATTTGATGTTGTCAGCCTAGTAGTACATCTTTTGTACTTGCGTTAATGGATTTGAACTTGCCATCCCCGACGCCATGATTGTGGAGCATGAGTTTCTGAACCAGATCTGATTTGTAATCCGACTTGGACATGGAACTCGAGTTTTCATGATTATCCACTTTCACCAGCGCGTCTTTCTTGATTGCATGACGTGAGTTGATTGCATCATCATTTGATATTTGAAACGTGGATAAACGCATGTGATTCCCGCTTTCTCCAGCTAACGGCCCAATAAAAACACCCCTTAGCTGTTGAAACTTACCACTTTCACCAGCACACAATCCTGTGGAAAACGCCCCTTAGCTATTGAAAATCATCACTTTCACCAGTGCACAACCCGCGACAATGTTTCTTTGGATGTTTGAAAATTAACACTTTCACCAGCGCACGGACCTATGAGAGATGCTCCATAGCTGTTGAAAGTCGCCACTTTCACTAGCTAACACTCATATTTTAAACACACGTTAGCTGTTGAAAGCATTTTATGAAAATTTTAAAGAGAAGACCTTTATGGGACGTCTTATTTCTAAGACAAAAATCAAAACCTAAGTTTTGCAGTTAGAAAAACTCAAAACTAATTTGAGAAAGCTACCAATAGCAATGCTATCCACCACAAAATGCGACCAAAGGGACATGTTCATTTTGGGAGCTAACAACCTCCACAACAACAACAACCTTATCAAAACCAATGGAATCCAAATTGGAGAGGACACCAACGCCCCTTCCCAAATCAATTACCTAAATCACAATTCCTGCAACCACTCTCCTTACCATCAGGTACTCCACCAAACAATCAAATGATGAGACCCCATCTACCTGTACAACCTAACCCTAACCCCAATAATAAAGCTGTGAATGCATTTATATTCATAACCAACCTACATTTTCTCTTCTCCCTGCGCAATGCAACGATATTCATTTACGATCTGGGAGAATAGTAGAACCTATCATAGCCGATGTTACCTCTTTTGATAAAGAGGAAACAAAAGAGTATGATGTACCTGAAGAGGTACAATCATCCTCTAACAATGCTGCTGAAACAACAAAACCACCATTTCCTGAGTGTTTAGCTTTCAATCTTCTAGGGGAATTACAAAATCTTTATGTCAAAATTCCTCTACTACAAGCACTCCGAGATGTACCAATCTATGCTAGGACGATGCGAGATATTTGTGTTAAGAAGCCTGGTAGGAAAATTAAGGATCCCCTCACAGTCCATGTTATGGGTGACTTGTCTGCACTAATGTCAGGTAGAGCCCCCCAAGTTAAATATGGTGATCCCGACCACCCTACCGTCTCAGTACAAATTGGAAAAACAATAATCCATCAAGTCCTGGTAGACTTAGGTGCCACTATCAAAATTATGACTCTGGAAACCTCACAACTATTACAATTGCAAAATGAAACCAGAGACACCCGAACTATCCTAGAATTAGCTGATCGATCAACAATTAAACCAGAGGGAGTCATTGAAGACCTAATTATCTCAGTGGAATCCTGGAATTATCCAGTTGACTTTATGGTACTACAACCTAAAACAAAGTTGGGGGGCCACCCCCTAATTTTGGGCAGGCCTTGGCTGGCCACAACATATGCTTTTATCAGCCGTAGATCAGGTTCAATGGCAATTTCCAACGGTTACAAAACTAAACAGCTTACCCTCTACCCTCATGCTACACCCTTGATTAATAATGATAATTCGGTATGGGTAGACTTTGATGATCAACTTACTCAACCCATCTTGACTATTAGACAAGCTTTAAGCCTTAAAGATGCTACTGAGGATGAAGTAATTAATAATTTTATTTGTGAACCCTCCTCTGTGACTCCAGAAACTCACAACCAACTAGCTACATTGTTGGAGTCATATAATCAAGAAAACCTTAACTCTGAAAACCCACCTCAAACATTTACCACCATCCCTTCTAAAAGCATACTAGTAGAAATTGAACCTGGCAAAACATTGAACATAAACCCTAACTTGACAGATGCTGAAACACAATAATTAATGAAGTTACTTCTGGAAAATAAAGAAGCATTCGCATGGGACTATACAGATATGAAAGGAATCTCTCCCAAATTATGTACTCATCGAATATATATTAAGGAATATTGTCAAACGATCTGCCAATCTTAACGACGAATGAACCCTAATTTGAGAGAAATCCTTAAAGAAGAACTTCAAAAATTGCTTGATGCAGGGTTTATATATCCTATATCAAATAGTGAATGGGTTTCCCCGTTGGTAATAGATCCTAATAAAAATGGGAAATGGAGAGTATGTGTGGATTATAGAGCCTTAAATAAAGCTACTAAAAAATATCACTTTCCTTTACCATTCATTGATCAAGTGTTAGAAAATTTGTCAGGGAAGAAATTTTTCTCATTTTTAGATGGTTTCAGTGGGTATAACAAGACCAAAATTGCACCCCAAGATCAAGATAAAACCACTTTTACTAGCCCTTGGAGAACCTTTGCTTATAGAGTTCTCCCATTTGGACTATGTAATGAACCAACAACCTTCCAAAGAGCAGTTATAGGAATCTTTTCTGATATGCTTAATGACTCTATGGAAATTTTTATGGATGACTTTACTCCTTATGGTGTTTCTTTTCAGGAAGAATTACAAAACATTGAGAAACTGCTTAAATGATGCATACAAGACCAACTCTCCCTAAGTACAGGAAAATGTCATATGATGATGAGTGAAGGAATAGTGCTTGGACATTTTATCTCATCTCAAGGAATTCAGGTGGATCCATCCAAGATACAAGTCATTAAAGACCTTCCTACTCCCAAAACCCAAACAGAGGTAAGATGTTTTCTACGACATGCTGGATACTATAGAAGATTTATCAAAAACTTTTCCAAAATAGCTTCTCCCCTATTTGTGTTACTGATGAAAAATGTTGAATTTAAATGGACTAATTCTTGCCAGGAAGCATTTAATACACTTAAACATCAGTTATCTATAGCTCCTATTCTTAGAAGACCTGATTGGACACTTCCCTTTCATATATCCTCGGATGCTTCAGATACTGCAATAGGAGTTGTCTTGGGACAAGAAGAAAATCATCTCCCTTATGCTATTTATTTCATTAGCAAGAATATGACTCCTGTTGAACTCAATTATACAGTTACCAAAAAGGAATTCTTAGCAGTTATCTATGCTATTAATAAATTTAGACATTACATTACTAGCTACTCTACTCTTGTCCATACTGATCACTCAGCTATCAAATATTTAATGAACAAACATATCACAAATGCTCGAGTCACTAGATGATTACTATCACTACAAGAATTTGATATTACAATTGTAGATAGACCAGGAAAAGAAAATGTAGTTGTTGATTTCCTTTCTCGGTTAAAACCTGATGATGATACCCTGGTAGATGATTCCTTTCCTGATGAATATCTATTTGCAGTATCTGCTCACTCACCTTGGTATGCAGACATCGCTAATTATTTGGTTGCAGGGAAGTTACCACCACACTTATCCTACCGAGAGAAAATAAGAATCATTCAACAAAGTGCTAGGTATAGCTGGATAAGTTGGTGTCTTTTCGACACAGGACCTGATCAAGAAATCCGAAGGTGCATTAGCGAAGATGAGGTTTATAATCTACTAAAAGCTTGTCATGATGGCCCTTGTGGAGGGCATTTTGCTGATAAGAGAATAGGACATAAAATTCTCAAGATGGGGTACTATTGGCCCTCACTTTTCAAAGATGCAAAGAAATATGTCTGGGCCTATGATAGTTGCCAAAGAGTGGGCCAACCTAATCATAGAGATGAAATGCCATTAAACCCCCAGATAGTACTTGAACCATTTGAAAGATGGGTCTTAGACTTTGTAGGACCCATTAACCCCCATCCAATCAAAAAGTGTACATAGTGGTCTGCACAGACTATATGACCAAATGGGTGGAATCTAAAGCACTCCACAGAGCGACCGAAGAAGCAGTTATAGATTTCTTATTTGAAGACATCTTCATCAGATTTGGAGTGCCAAGAGAATTAGTTACAGATGGAGGACCTCCTTTCACTTCTCATGGATTTAAATCCACACTTCAAAAATATCATATTCAGCATAGAATGACTACAACATACTACTCCCAAGCCAATGGACAGGTGGAAAGCACAAATAAAGTAATAGAAGCCATTCTCACAAAAACAGTGAAGGAAAATAGAAATGACTAGTCTCACAGGCTCCCTGAAGCATTATGGGCCTACATACCTACCTGGAGAAATACTACAGGATTCTCTCCCTATGAATTAGTCTATGGAAAGAGTGTTGTATTTCCTATGGAATTTGAAATCAAAACCTTAAGGACTACTTTAGTTGTCAACCTCGATTTGACCAATGCACAGACAACCAGGTTTCAACAGCTTAATGAATTGGATGAAAAAAGACTAGATGTCATTCATCAGACAACTATGATTCAACAACAAAGATCAAAATGGCATGACAAAACTATCAAGCATAAGAAGTTCCAAAAAGGTAATTGGGCCCTACTGTATGACTCTCAGTTCAAAGAATTTCAAGGGAAACTACGTACAAGATGGCTTGGACCTTACGAAGTAGACACTGTTTTCCCCAATGGAATAGTAAGGCTCCTCACAATCGATGACTCTAAAACACCGTTACTTGTAAATGGTCATTGGCTCCGTCTATACCAGCGCCCTATTTCCAAAGAAGATTTTAAGGCTACATGTGTGGCAGACTCTCATTACCTCTTTTTAGAGGGGGATCCTACCCCTCATTGCAATTAATTCCTTTTAAGTTAATTTCTTTAGTATTAGATTAGATTTCATTTACTAATAATCCCTGTCAAGAAATACCATGTTACAATCGATTTTTGCAGATTCCCGATCAAAGCACAGGCCTACTAAGAAAGGATGATCCTACTTCAAGAAAAGGCAAGCTTTCCCATTGCTGAAACACCACTGTTCAACAACTCTTTGCTCTTTGTTTATTGCTGAAACACCACTGTCAACAACCTTTCACCATTTTCCCCATTGTTGAAACACCATTGTCAGAAACTTTTCACCATTTTCCCATTACCAAACCACCATTGTTCCCCAATTCTTCACATTTTCCCATTGTTGAAACACCACTGTCAGCAACCTTTCACCATTTTCCCAATTGCTGAAGCACCATTGTCAAAAACTTTTCGCCATTTTCCCATTACCAAAACACCATTGTTCCCCAATTCTTCACATTTTCCCATTGCTGAAACACCACTGTCAGCAACCTTTCTCCTTCTCCCCATTGCCGAAACACTACAGTCCAACAATTCTTCAAAGTTTCCATTGACGAAACAACATCGTTCAACAATTGTTTTGCCCTCCTTTCTGTTGCTGAAACACCAACTTTTCAGCATTTTCTGTCAATAAGCTTTTGTTCTCTCATACTATATTTTGTCCTTCCAGTCAACAAATCCTTGAAACAATTCATCTAACAAATCAAAAAGTCTCTGCCACGGCCACTACAGAACTATTATGGACAGGCTCTATATTTTGTTTGAAGTATGAATCAAAAGGTAAAGGTGAGGTATGTAAATTTTATGTAAATACAATTAAACTATAGTTAATGAGAAGATTCCAAGTCATCATTACCACTCATGTAAAATCATTATTAGCTACACTTAAAGGGCGGGGAGGAAATATCGAACTTCTTCACATGAATTAACCACCGCCATTCCTATTTACCATCCTTTCGTTTGTTTCACCACCATTTGCATTCCTTCACTCGAAAAACTCACTCTCCACAGAAGTTGTTACTCGACTCTTTGACGGAGTATTTTACTGAGATGTTAGCCATGGGAGGCTCTGTTATACAGTATGAACCCACCATGACAGCCATGTTAGAACACTATCCCAAAGCCTATCAAATTTTTGTGCAGGCAGGATGGCTCGGTTATTTTCAGACGCTCCAGGGATTTAATCAACAACAGGTTCTCCAATTTGCTCAAAATCTCCAGGAAAACCATTCCATTGTTCAAGGGGTTCGGATTTCAGTTACAGAAGGGGATATAGCGTAGGTTTCGGGTCTCCCTACCAATGGCATTTGCATGTTCAACTACAAACATATCATCCTGAATGCCCAACAGGATTTCCTCTTGCCAGGGGAACAAATTGAACCTAAAGGTCGCGGTGTCCGACTCAACTCGTTGCCGCCTCCATGGCCGGAAGTTGCAAAATTTGTCAAACACTACCTTACCTACGAAGGCCGATACCAGGTAGTCTACCAGCATGATTTTGTCTTGTTGTCTCATTTACAGCATGATAGATTGGTGAACATTCCTTATTATTTGCTCGATTGTCTTAAAAATATGTCGCACTACTGTAAAAAGGCTAAAGATCCCACCCTTTCACTCACCCATCACCGTCTCATTCAACTGCTTATCCAAAAAGGATTTTCTCAACAAAACCTTCCACTAAACAATCCACCCATAGATCCCCAAGAACCTGCTGAAAGTCCTGAAAATCTATAGGAACAACAACCACAAAACCTTCCAGATTCTCCAGAAATACCTAACAGTCCGCTGACAGACCTAATCAGTCCAATTAACCCCCCTACCATACCAATCTCGCCCCACACTTTACCAGAATCATCCACTCCTACCCTTCATATTCTTAGCGATGATTCTGAACCAGACAATTCTCCCTACCCCATCATTGAGGAAAAACCCCCACGTAAACGAAAGCAAATTCCTTTCTTTCCGCCCTTTTCACAAAGAAAACGAACAAGGGCCTCAACAAGGGTAGCCACTACTGCCACTGCCCTAGACCTCCAACCCATCCGACTAATACCCCGTACACCTCTAACCTCCCAAATGTTGGAATCTTTACCTATTCCACCCACGGGCACTGAAACAAAAGAGCCAGATGCCTAGTATGTTGCGACATCATCCATTTCAAACCAGGTAGCTGAAACATAAGAATCGGCTACTCATTCAGTAGCTGAAACATAAGAACCAGCTACCCATTTAGTAGCTGCTCCATAAGAACCAACTACTCATTCAATAGTTGAAACACAAGAACCAGCTACCCATTTAGTAGTTGCTCCACAAGAATAAGCTACTCATTCCGTGACTGAAACACAAGAACCATCCATAGCTGTTAAACAATAACTAGCTACAGCTAAAACACAAGAACCAGCTGCTAATATTGTTATTGAGACACAGGAATCAGATGCCCAGGGAGCTGCAACATTACTTTATTTACATCAAGAAGTTGAAACACAAAAATCAGTTGCCGATCCTATAGCTTCTCCACAAGAACCAGCTAGTGAGGCTATGACTTCTACACAAGAACCAGTCACTCCTCAACCAGAACCAACAATAGCCTCTGTCTTACAAGAAAATGAGTTCCTAAAGTCTGAACTGGAAGCCTACAAGCAAGAGCTAGCCATGGCAAAGGAATCCTATGAGAAGGAACTTAATATGTACACCCTAGCTCGCATAGCAACCATGTCAGAGGGAACTACAACAGAGAATCCGTGTAGAGAATATATGTGAAGTCAATGTGGGGACATCTACTATCAAGAAGGCTACAAATTAATTCAAATTCCAATGCTAGGAGCTTTCCCTGCACCTTCGATTGTTGCAGTCAAAGAAGAACACCTTGTTGTTACACAAGAACCAATAGGACCTTCCAAAATTAAGACTGAGCCCTGGCCTGCAACAAATTTCAAAACTGAAAACCTTGATTTTGTTAATAAAGTTGTACAAACATTGCCTATTGATGAATCTACCCCTCCCAGCCAAATCAATACCCAGACCTTTGTGGAACAAAACACTCAGACCCTACCACAACCTACTACTTGCAACGCTGAAACACAAACTCAGCCATGGGATGAGCAGGCAATAATACAGAAATGGAAAAAAGAGTTTGTTGTTACACAGGCCAAAAGCCTGCAGGAACATAGACAAATCTGGATAAATCATATCTACTCAAATTGTGAAGCTTTGGAGCAAACACGCCAGGAATCTTGTACCCTTAAGAAACAGAATAAAGAGCTAAAAGACAGATTGCTCCTGATATTTGACTTGGCACAAAAGATATTGGCTGCAAGGAAACCATCCTGCAATTACTCTCTGTTCCTAATGGAATGACTTACATGGTTTCAGATCAAATCAGTCAAAGAAGGCAGACCCCATGCAGTATTAAATCCAACAGATTTTATTAAAACCTTTGCAGAAGACTCTGCTATGGATCAGCACCTCCTCTGTGAGGCATATTTTCATAATGAGGCCATCCCTAAGAACAGGCAGCTTAACCTTAACCATCTTGTCGGTGACATCTAGATTCGGGCACTCGCCTCATTCCTTAACAATCAGATTATATGGCAGGATGACTTCCTAGCTGCCAAGCACAATGAGGATAACCGCCTTCTCTGGATAAGGCCAGAGCCACAAAATGTTGCTACCTTTGTTACAGAATATTATCAATTTTTAAACAAACTTGGTATGACTCAACACATTCAGTAATTACAGACATCAGTGTTTTAGGAGTGTCAACATTTCATTAAATCAACAGAGATTGCTGCCCTACAGGAAAATAACATGTTTTGGCAACAATCTACTGAGAAAAGACAGGAACACAATCCTTTTAGCCCCACTAATCTTGAGATAGCAATTTCCAGGGTACCTAGCTACATCAAGTTCGTTCGGCAATGTGCTGAAAGTTGGATAGGGTACCAGTTTCATTTTCCTATCCTCTGGATGTCAGCAGAGAAATATCAAGTCCATTATAAGTTTCCTAAGAAGGCTGAAACAACATCTTGGCAAAGGTTACAATGCGTTCAAGGGTTCAGAGCTCCAACAGACATCACCTTCCACAACTACTACTTGAGTAACTTGCATGCTCAGAGTCGGTATTCAGATTCTGACTCAGAGTGAAGTTGCCTGAGGACATGCAACATTTTAAGTTGGGGGGGATGTTAGGACCATATAATGTACCTTTTTGGCCACACTTTTTGCTATCTTTACACCTTGTCTCACTCACATTTAAACTTGCATTATCACCTTACCCTATCTTTCCAAAGGTATATAACTCTCTTCTCTTTACTATATGTTTAATTCGTTTTGCATATAATTTTACATTACTCTTGTACTTAACCATTGATCATAAATGTATAAGTGTTGAAATAGTTCGAACTGCAGATTAGCATTGAGGCCTGTTGCTGAAACAACAAGAAGTTGTTACAGAGCCCGTGGTCAACGATGTTGAAACAACAACTCACACAAAAGAAGATGTTACATTCTTTATGGTCTACAATGCTGAAACAACAACTCATACAGAAGCAGCTACACTCTTCGTGGTCAACGATGCTGAAACAAAAACTGACATAGAAGAAGTTGTTACACAGTTCGTGGTCAACGATGCTGAAACAACAAGAAGTTGTTACACAGTCTGTGGTCAACGATGCTGAAACAACAACTCACACAGATTGACACAACAGCCGCACCTTGAGCTAGCATTAACCATCGTTGTTGCCTAAGACCAAGTTGTTGGAAAAATCAGAACGCAAATCTTGTGGCTAAAACAGCCCACGATTTGCGATGCTGAAACAACATAAACAACAGTAACAAGAAGACAAATAAAGAAGTTGTTACTCTAGCTACAACAACAACACCTCACTCACTCTTGTAATAGCATTCTGTTGCGGGAGACTAGGATATCCTATTCCAGTTTAGAAAGTCAATCTGACTAAGAATAGGACTCAGATGTACACCTGTAATTTGTTGATCAAATTGTATTGAAGGGATTCTCCTCTTTAAATAAGAGGAAATCATGATTAGAGATCATCTTCTTTACACTAAGAAAGGATTTTACAGAGAGGGACGTGTTTCACTTCAGATTGTAATGTAACACAGTTGACAGATGAATAAAAGATTGTTCTGAGCATTTTCCTCTAGTTCCTTTCGTTTCAGGGGAATCTTGTGAGAAGGGAGGGCCCACCTTCTTCACAAGATTCACCCATTAGATTTGTAGAGTGTTAGTGTTATTTTTGTTTATGCCTTGATTAAATTATGTTTTGCTGAAACACTACTTTACTGAAATCTGTTTTGCTGAAACACTACTTTACTGAACTCTGTATTGCTGAAACTCTGCTTTACCGATTGTTACATTGTTTTCATATGATTCATGCTTGGGTAACTATTAATCATTCTAGTTAGCAATCCTGCTTGGTGAATGTATGAAAGCTTGGTAATCAGGGATAGGTGCTGAAGATTCCTGCTTAGGAAATAGGGTCCTGTTCTCTGTTAGAAATAGTTAGCCTTCAGTGTATGCCAATTATTTTAACGAGTTCATGAAAGTGTGCTAATCAGAAACAGGTGTTGAAGATTCCTGCTTTGGGAATAGGGTCTTGTTCTCTGGTTACATAATAGTTGGTCTTTCCTGTTGCAACATCTTGTTGTTATTTTAATGTAATCCAGGATTCTTCAATTAATCATTTCTTTAAACTTTGAGCTCTGCAATAGGTAGGTTGCTTTCCTGTAATTCAAGTTAGAACTTCAGTTTGTTCAAGGAAAAGTGTGATTAATATGTTGTTACTACAACTCTAGGTTGCTTTTGAGATTGAGCATATATAGTGCGTGATTACCTTTGAAATAAACAGACTTCCCTAGGTTGACAATTTATGTAGCACTTGATTGTTTAGTTAAATAAGCAATTATAGTGACCAACACGGAGTATAAAGAATAAAATTCTCAAATACATTATTTTATCTATTATCAAAGAAATATATTTGATACAGTAGATCACAGGACACTAGAAAAAAAGTGTATATATGTATTATAGACAATAGGTTGCTGACCAATATTTTTCCATTTTGGGCTTTCGATAGACCCAAGATGAACTCCTTAGCTAGTCTAAATGGATATTTAAAACCATAGTTGTCAAAGGTGAGGATTCCTTAATTTTATGTGGACGGATTTGAACATTAGCGAGCAATAGAGGACATTGTCAAATGGTCGTGGGTGTTTTAACAGTGACAGAGCACATTCTTCTTCTCGACAGAGATATTCTATAACCAGTGAATACATACAAAGGAGCATTGTTGTTATTTTCAACAAACAAGGGTTTTGTTTTACCATGCCATATAAAAATACAGAGTACCATTATGAATTTTACATATAGATTTAAAATTAATTGAAGTCTGTAACAAATCCTTTAAGTGTATGAAGATTCGAAGATTACGGCCGAAAGACAAAATGCAAGTATAGAACTATTTTTCCATGACTTTACACAGGGTCTACTCGATAAGACTCTAAAACTGACGATTATATTCCTTACATAGTAACCATGGATGATTTTAGGGGCTAAATTTCGCTCATGGGCTAATTTTCCATGGTTTTTCCAAAAATGAGATTCGGTATTTTAAAAATGATTCGCCCAAATTCTATAGGATAAAATTATTTTACCTTAAAAATCACCAAAATTTTATAAAAACTATATAGAATCCTTAAAAATTTGATTATTTTTACAAAAATATAGCCAAACATTTATAGTTAGCATATAAAGGATTAGTAAGATTCGCTAAGGTTTCTACATTTTAAAATAAATTTCCATCCTTAAAATCATCCCTGATAGTAACTGATGGTTATTTCCTTACACAGTAACCTCCAGACAAGGGTCGCGGGTGTAACGACCTCTGTACAGACTTGAAACCAAAATGAAAATTTTGCAGAGGGTTTAGTGTTTGGAAACAATGATTCTGAACATAAGTGGACTAGGAAGGAGCCTCAAAGGATTATGAGTTTGAATACTAATATCTAGCAGAAAGAAACACAGTAACTCCATCAAACCGAGTGATAAACTTACTCGAAAATTAAAATCCTTAACACGGTGGAGCCTAGAGACAAATGCATAAGGAGGGGAAATTTATCATGGGATATCAACTCTCACAACAAAAAAAAGCATAAAATATGTGACATTGAACCTCACAGATGTATTATTATATAGATAGAGAAGGAATTACTGAGAGAATGCATGCACCTGACAAAGAATGTTTTTGGGCATAAATAATACATTTCACGGAGAACGTTTTGGCATAAATAATACACTGCATAGAGAATGTTGGCATAATTATTTCCATGAATAGATAAAACAAGCTTTATAAAAGTTATTTCACCATTCCTATGCAAAACCTTGCCAAAGATCCAGTGCTACCATTCTCCATAGAGTCGAACAATACTATCGGTCATGGTGAGTAAACCACAGAGTAAAAATGTGCAAAGGAACAACTGCGAAGGATGTAATGGCACCTTGTTCCCCTTGGTAGTGGAGAAGAGTGAAAGGTACGCCACCCCATATCTGTTGGACAACTAAGAGGGGGGGGGGTGAATCAGTTGTTACTGTGCTTAAACAATTATGCTTCTTTTAACCTTTTTTCTGACACACTAAATGATGATCACAATAATGCAGGGAAATAAACAATGGCACATTCAGCATCAGTCACATTTATGAGAAACACAGAGAGAGATATTTCCTGAGGAAACCCATACAGGGTAAAAACCTCTTTTTCTTTATATGATAAGTAATGGTTACAATCTTTACTTTATCATACATATGAGCACCAACTCATAATGAGGCTACAACCTCTGTTTAGCAAGCTACAACTTGCTGAGAGCACCAACTCTCTGTTTTCTCTAGCACCCACTAGAAGGAAGCACCAACTCCCTGGTTTTTCTAGCACCAACTCCCTGGTTTCTCTAGCACCAACTAGAAGGGAGCACCAACTCCCTGTGTTCAAGCACCCACTTGAACCCTTGAGGACAACAGTCCTCCCTAGCACCTCCCAACCACCCTGAAATATAAATATTTGCTTCTGAAACTTATTACAGTGATATAATGTTCAACAATGGCTTACCCGACTTATCACTATTCTGTTGCATTTCGTTGCTCTGTCTGCCTCATTACCTTTCTGCTCACATCACTTGCGTTGTCTGGTCTTCTGCTTTTTATGCTTTGTGTGCCATCTCCATTCTCTCCACCGTTCCTCTTCTATGCTATTCAGCTGCTGCACTCCCCACCTTCTTCACACCTGAATCACCTTTACCAACAACACTCACAACAACCTCTAACAGCAACAACCCCCATCTCTTCTTTGTTCCATGTATTTATAGCTTCTGTGCACCTTATGCATGCAGTGTTTTCCATGCCTCTGCATGCTGACTCTGCACCGTTATCCTCCACCTCTCGAGTTCTCTATTTGATTATCATCGTGACTCTTCAGCTTCTTTGGTGGTTCACCCCGCGTGTCCAGCATCACTGTATGTTATGCTGAGATTCCTCAGTCTCTCTAGCAGTTTAAGACTCTTTGTCTTCTCTGAGACAGTCGAACTCTTGATCTTCATCGACCCTGATCGACGGTTCATGATCTTGTCATGATCTCGCATCTCGTTGTTCCTTCGTTGGAGATTCTCATCACTCCAATTCATGATAGGTGAGACTCCGAGATGGAGCTCAGATCAACGGTCCACATCTTTTGATGTATTGACAGTCAGGATCTTATCGTGATCTCGCATCTCGCTGTTTCTTCGCTGGAGATTCTCGTCACTCCAAGTCGCGATAGGCGAGACTCCGAGATGGAGCTTTATGGTGCTCTGATCTTTCGCCACGCATCCTCTTGATCCAACGGTCCTTGATTAAATCGTGATCTCGCATCTTCATTGTTCCTTTGACTTTCCAGTTAGCGAGATGATGATCTTTCGCCACGTGTGATCCCCCGCGTAGATCCAACGGTCCTCCTGTGATCCGCATATGACGGTTGTCCTTCTCTCGCTACCTCGTGACCTCACGACTTGGAGTACCCAATGTTTGGACTCTCAACCTGTGAACTCCCAAGTTCGCGAGATCTCTCAATCTCTCGCCACCTGTCCCCCCAGATGGACGGCTATAAATCTCTCGCCACTTCGTCGCCTCACGTTCTCGTGCCTTGTGACTTTGAACACCCAATACTTGGGCCTTTATCCTGCGAACCCCCAAGTTCACGAGATCTCTCCGATCTCTATCACGCGTCCTTCACAGATGGACGGTCCTGATCTTCTCGCCAATTCGCCGCCTCGTGTCCTCGCGCCTCGCGACTTTGAACACCCAATACTTGGGCCTTTATTCCGGGAACCCCCGAGTTCGTGAGATCTCTCCAATCTATACCACGCGTACTTCACAGATGGACGGTCCTAATCTTCTTGCCACTTCTCCACCTCGCGTCCTCGCACCTCGCGAATTTGAACACCCAATACTTGGGCCTTTATCCTGCGAACCCCCGAGTTCGTGAGATCTAATGCCTAAGATATATCCTTCTCTTCAGCGTGTGCTCTTCTTGTTTTTATTCAGATCTGACGGCCCTCATGCTATCAGGAATTTTGGATGGGATCCAACGATCAGCGATGCTTCTCCTCCAAGTTTACACATCCTTCTTACTTGGAAGAATTTCGACTCTGCACTAATTCCTCCTGAGCCTACGTTGTTCCTGTT
>ML781207.1:1649459-1727083 GCA_009831015.1 Picea engelmannii | reverse complement strand
TTTCTTTATATGATAAGTAATGGTTACAATCTTTACTTTATCATACATATGAGCACCAACTCATAATGAGGCTACAACCTCTGTTTAGCAAGCTGCAACTTGCTGAGAGCACCAACTCTCTGTTTTCTCTAGCACCCACTAGAAGGAAGCACCAACTCCCTGGTTTTTCTAGCACCAACTCCCTGGTTTCTCTAGCACCAACTAGAAGGGAGCACCAACTCCCTGTGTTCAAGCACCCACTTGAACCTCTGAGGACAACAGTCCTCCCTAGAACCTCCGAACCACCTTGAAATATAAATCTTTGCTTCTGAAACTTATTACAGTGATATAATGTTCAACAATGGCTTACCCGACTTATCACGGTTCTGCTGCATTTCATTGCTATGTCTGCCTCCTTGCCTTTCTGCTCACATCACTTGCGCTGTCTGGTCTTCTACTTTTTATGCTCTGTGCACCATCTCCATTCTTTGCACCGTTCCTCTTCTATTCTATTCAGCTGCTGCACTCCCCACCTTCTTCACACCTGAATCACCTTTACCAACAACACTCGCAACAACCTCTAACAACAACAGCCCCCATCTCTTCTTTGGTCCATGTATTTGTAGCTTCTGTGCACCTTGTGCATGTAGTGTTCACCATGCCTCTGCATGCTGACTCTGCACCATTATCCTCCACCTCTCGAGTGCTCTGTCTGATTATCATCGTGACTCTTCAGCTTCTCTGGTGGTTCACCCTGTGTGTCCAGCATCACTGTATGTTATGCTGAGATTCCTCAGTCTCTCTGGCAGTTTAAGACTCTTCGTCTTATCTAAGACAGTTGAACTCTTGATCTTCATCGACCCTGATTGATGGTTCATGCTCTTGTCGTTACATCGCATCTCATTGTTCCTTCATTGGAGATTCTCGTCACTCCAATTCGCGATAGGCGAGACTCCGAGATGGAGCTTTATGGTACTCTGATCTTTCTCCACGCGTCCTCTTGATCCAACGGTCCTTGATTAAATTGCGATCTCGCATCTTCGTTGTTCCTTTGACTTTCCAGTCAGCGAGATGATGATCTTTCGCCATGTGTGATCCCCCACACAGATCCAACGGTCCTCCTGTGATTTGAATTCGATGGTTGTCCTTCTCTCGCTACCTCGCGACCTCGTGACTTGGAGTACCCAATGTTTGGACTCTCAACCTGTGAACTCCCAAGTTCGCGAGATCTCTCGATCTCTCGCCACCTGTCCCCCCAGATGGACGGCTATAAACCTCTCGCCACTTCGCTGCCTCACGTCCTCGCACCTTGTGACTTTGAACACCCAATACTTGGGCCTTTATCCTGCGAACCCCCGAGTTCACGAGATCTCTCTGATCTCTGCCACACATCCTTCACAGATGGATGGTCCTGATCTTCTCGCCACTTTACCACCTCACGTCCTCGTGCCTCGTGACTTTGAACACCTAATACTTGGGCCTTTATTCTGCGAACCCCTGAGTTCACGAGATCTCTCCGATCTTTTCCATGTGTCGTTCACAGATGGATGGTCCTGATCTTCTCGCCACTTCGTCGCCTCGCGACTTTGAACACCCAATACTTGGGCCTTTATCCTGTGAACCCTCGAGTTCGCGAGATCTAATGCCTGAGATCTATCCTTATCTTCAACGCACGCTCTTCTTGTTTTTATTCAGATCTGACGGCCCTCATGCTGTCGGGAATTTTGGATGGGATCCAACGATCAACGACGCTTCTCCTCCAAGTTTACACATCCTTCTTACTTGGAAGAATTTTGACTCTGCACTAATTCCTCCTGAGCCTACGTTGTTCCTGTTTGTCCATTGATGCACATTCTGATCCTACCATCTTCACTGTTATACTTTCCATCAATGACAAGCATACACTATCTGTTAAACATTTGCCAACAATATCTTGCTATATGAAACCAACTGAAGTGGCAAGCCCATAGTGGGTGGTTCTCTATAGTGTCAAGCCTTAAGATTATTGGTGGTCTATCACCATTAATGGACCCAACCTAGCATAAATTCCTATAGTTACAATAGCCTAGGTTTATACCAACCTTACATCCACCTCATTTATGATTTTTACGAACCACTTAAAAGTTGTGTATATGCATGTAACCATGGAGCGGTGAGTAATGTTACTGTATTGCGTAGAGTTACAACTTCATTAATATATGCACATCATATTTTTTTCCTTGTTAAATATAGTCCATTAACACTATGGTAATATGGTATGTTGTTATGGGGTGTCATAAAACCTAGCGCGTAGGTTTTGGATTGGGATGGTTATGTTCCCTAGTTCAACACTATGGTTGCTAGTGTTTTAAATCTTGTTGTTAGGGATTATATCACTTACATGTATTATAAACATAGCTTATTACCTATTATAATATGGATATAATGGTTTGATGTAACCTTAATTCCTAAGCTATGGACCTTGACAATCCTAGACACTAATTCATCATTGCAAAAAATAGGTATGATTCTAATCTAATAATAACGCTATGATGAAATATTACAATAGGAGATAGGTTGGCTTTAAATCTCCTTCAAACTTTAGGATGGATAATCCAGTGGAGTGAAATTTTTATATGTATAAATATTCGAATAATATATATAATGGATTTCCTTCTTGTGTCACGAACATTTTTTTATGTTTAACGTACTTTAGTTTTCCCCAACAAATATTTTTTTATTTTAATGAAATTTGGGGTACATTACATATGGTATCAGAGTTGTAGGTTAAAAAGCTTGCAACTTAGGTCAACACCAGAATTGTATTTTGGTTTTGAAGGAAAAATCTAATGAACATATTTACTGTTACAAACAAAAAAAATTGTCTTTTGTGCAAATGTTAACGTAGAAAAAGGAAGGAGACGGACCTAAGGGGAATAAAAAAAAAGAACTTTCTAAGGACCCAAAACATAACAGTGAAGGAAGTTCAACCACCCAAGTCTTGGAAATGATGAGGAACCTTATCGTGGAACTACAAGTATTTAAAGAAGATAAGGAAAAGTAGAAGAAAGCACAGAAAGACTGGTTGGAAATAAATGAAATGTCGCTACGCAATATAGTAACAAAGAAGAGTCCAAAAGATAATGAAAGAGAAGAATAGGTCAACAAAAAGTCCTCTAATAACTCTAGTCATGACAAAGAAAAAGAGGAAATTTCTTCTGAAGACACACACATGACAGAAAACAAAGCATCTACATAAAGGACAAGAAAACAAGTGGACCACCTATAAGGTGAGTTCAAAAAGATAAAAACCTCCACCTTAGATGGAGAATATAAGAATGGAGAGGAAGTTGAAGAATCGATGTTAGACATTAAGAAGTACTTTCAGATTTATAATTACTCTAGTAATATTAAAGTTAGAATGACCATTTACAATTTAAATGGAAACATGAGTATCTGGTGGCAAGACCTGAAATTAACAAAGGGATTGAAAGAAAAATGAATGGAATGGTCACAATTCGAAAATTAGTTCAAGAAGCAATACTTATTAGAAAGTTATTACGAAATAAAAACTAAGGAATTTTACAAACTGCGACTAGGAAAAATGGCTATGGATGATGTAATAAATAAATTCCTAGATATGTTGAGATTTGTATCGTACATCAAAGAAGATGAGGTAAAGATACAAAGGTTCTTAAGTTCTCTACCATGGTATTACAAGGACAAGATTGAATTTGATAATCCTAAGTCTTTAAATGAAGTATTTAGAAAGGCTCGAATGTGCTATGATACATACAAACAAAAATCTGAAATTCCCAAGGCATGGAAGGAAAAGAAACAAGATAAAATGAATCAGCGTAAGAAAGGCTTCCAACCAGCCCCTTTCCATGACATGGAAAAGGGTTTTCAAAGGAAGGAATATCACTATAATACACATAATAATCAAGGGGGAAATAAACCAATTAATATGGGATTCAAGAAGGTAGGGCAGATCCCCGAAGAACCATTGAAATGTTGAGAGTGTGGAGAACCCCACATGCAGAGAAATTTTCCACGTTGAAACCCATCAACAAGAGCTTCAGTACATAATCTTCAAGAGGCTTCAACAGTTGGAGACATTGGCAGAAGTGTGCATAAGATCAATGTAGCTCTGAATGGCAGGCAAGAAGATCACCAATCCACTATTGTGGAAGTTGAAGGTAAAATTCATTTCAACAATGTTTCTATACTAATTGACCCAGGAGATAGTCTGAGTTAT
This sequence comes from Picea engelmannii, assembly GCA_009831015.1. NCBI lineage: Eukaryota > Viridiplantae > Streptophyta > Pinopsida > Pinales > Pinaceae > Picea > Picea engelmannii. Next base: position 1,722,867 of record ML781207.1, on the reverse strand, counting down.
ATTACTCCAGATTTAGTAGAATCGAACAAGTTAAAGAATGAAAAACATGTTAAATATCGGTTAGTACAACTAACAATGGGGACCAAAATAAAAGTAACAAATATGATTCTGATTGTGAACTGAGTATAAATGGTCATAGTACAAAGTTAATTCTGAATGTATTAACTTTGGGGTCTTACGATATAATTATCAAAATGGACTGGTTGGAAAAACATAAAGTGATATTAAATTTTTACAAAACGTCATTTTTGTATAAAGATGAAAATAATACAGTCGAAACAATACAAGGAATCAGGAAACTAGCTTCTATTAAGCAAATATCAACAATGCAATTTAAGAAATGTTTTAATAAGGGTTGCCAAGTATATGTTGTTCAAGTAACTAATCTCTTAAGGGAAGAAAGAAAACAAAGTTTAGAAGACTTTGCAGTCCTACATGGGTTCAGAGATGTATTCATAGAAGAAATACCAGAAATACCTCCAAAAAGAGAGATAGATTTCTCTATCGATCTGCTACCTAGATCTACCCCGGTGTCCAAGGAACCTTATAGAATTAGTGTACCTGAATTAACATAACTGAAAAATTCATTTAAAAGAACCATTAGATAAAGAGTATATCAAACCAAGTGTTTCACCCTAGGGAGAACCAGTTTTATTTGTTAAAAATAAAGATGGAACTTTGAGACTATGTATTTATTATCAACAACTAAATAAAATGATGATTAAGAATAAGTATCCTTTACCTATAATTAATGATCTCTTTGATGAGGTTGGAGGAGAAAAGACATTCTCTAAGCAAGATTTGAGATCTAGTTATCACTAAGTCAGGATAAACGATGAAGATGTAAACAAAACAACATTTAGAACACATTATGGACACTATGAATTTGTAGTGATCTGTTTGGAATTACTAATGCACCAACAGCCTTTATGTGTCTGATGAATAGTATATTCAGCCAATATCTGCATAAATTTGTGCTGGTTTTTATCGATGAGATTTTAGTTTATTCAAAAATTGAAGAAGAACATGAAGAGCATATGAAAGTAGTACTACAAACTTTAAGAGAACATAAGTTGTATGCTAAGTTTGATAATTGTGATTTCTACCAAAGAAATATACAGTATTTAGGGAACGCAATATCGGAAGATGGTATTGCAGTGGACCTAGAAAAGATTAAATCCATTATGGAATGGCCTATTCCTAAAGATGTAGCAGACATAAGGTAATTTAACTGGATTATTAGTTATTACCAGAGGTTTATCGAATGATTTTCCAAAATTGCATATCTGATTACATCACTACAGAAAAAGGAAATAAAGTTTAATTGGTTGCATAAATGTCAAGACAATTTTGATAATCTAAATGGACTGTTAACTACAACACCTATCCTAAAAGTAACAGATCCATATACATACTTTACAGTTTGCATAGATGCGAGTAAAGAGGGATAAGGAGGTGTGCTAACACAAGATGGACATGTCATATGTTACGAATCATGTAAATTGAAAGAACATGAACGAAATTATGTGACTCACGATTTAGAATTAGCAGTTGTAATTCATGAATTAAAAATGTGTGGGCATTATTTAATAGGAAGAAAAATTATGTTACTAACCGACAGCGGTAGTGTAAAGAATTCGTTCATTCAATCAGATCTCAATGCAAGACAAGAGATATCATTGTCCTTTTTAAGTGAGTTTGATTTTGAAGTGTGACACATGAAGGGTAAGGAAAACAAAGTTGTAGATGCACTAAGTCGGAGGAATTGTGGGTTTTATGAAATAATTATCATCAAAGCAGAAAATGGCATCGAGCATAAGATAAAATATGCAAGTAGTAGTGATGAAAATTACATCAAAACAACAACATGATTGTAAGGAAATGCAAAAAATATGAACAAAACAGATCTGAGTATAGATAAAATTGGGTTATTAAGGTTCAAGAACAAGTTATATGTACCTAACTCTACAGATCTAAAGATGACAATTCTTGATGAGATGCACAAAATGTCATATTTTGGTCACCCAAGACACCATAAAATGATAACATCATTAAGGAAACAGTTTTATTGGCCTAACATGAAAAACAAAATAGCTGAATATTTGTCTAAATGTTTAGATTGACAACAGGTAAAGGATGAGCACCAACATCTGGCAGGTGTGTTACAACCTCTACCTATACCTAAATGGAAATGGGAAATTATGATGCAAGAGCATTGCTCCCAACTAGCTATGTGCCATCCAGCTAGCACATCAAAGTGCGCATTCAATGGAAGAAGAGAGGCGCAACCCTCTCATTTTTTTTTCAAAAATTTGAAAATTGTATTAAATGTTGTAAGGCTGGTAGAGCCAAAATCCATGCATGTGCGCAGGCTTTAGATAAAGTTTTCCTTAAATGGTTGTAAGGCTGAGATCTAGATCTGATTCGGACTAGACAACCATTCAATGTAATTGAATGAAATTTAATGAGAGTTGGTGAGATGGAGGGAAGAGCTCGAGGAGCCCCTCTGTATAAAAAAAAGATCTTCTTTGAATCTATATTTAGTTAGGGAGAAAAGAACAGAAATAATAGGGAGAAGAGAGGAAGCTCTGACTCTGTTGTAGTCCAAGCTCACATTGTAAAGGGGCATTTCATATTAATACAATCATAGCAGTGTTTCCTGCATGTTGGTGTTCATGTGTTTGTGAGTTCATGAATGAATGTCTTTACGTGTTGATGATATGTTGTAGATGTATGTTAGATGTGCATTTGCAAGGATATATATATTTTCCTATCTGAGAGTTCTTTCATTTCAAGTTTGGATTCTTTGTGGTTTCATGCAAGAGTGCGTGACAGAGTACTGTAGTCTCTGAGAACCAGTGCAGGAGTGCACTTTTACATTATGCGGAATTTTAGACAAAGACGTGCCAGGAGGGTGCACCAGTTGAAGTCATTGACTCAAGGAGGAAGCCTGAAGGTTTTTGAACACCTTGGAGGTCAAACTATGCAGAGGAGAGCACAGAGAGAAGATAGAATCTCTGAAGTTCTATGAATCTCTACCAAGAGGGCATTGAGCAACTACATAGAGTGCACAAAAAAATTCTATTTCAAGTTCAGAGAAAGAGAAAACAAAATCACTAAGGATTCTGTGGAAGCTCTTCCAGGAGGGCATTGAGAAGTTGCATAGAGTGCACAGAAGGACCCTTTTCAAGTTCTGTTGGAAAGAGAAGTGTCAAGGAGAGACACTCATAGAGTTACTAAATACTCTATTAAGCTTAGCAAAGAGGGCTTGAGTAGAAGGTCGTCAAGAGGACAACATATTTCCCTTTGAGGACACAGAAGGGTGAGTCCCTTAGAGGCTCGGGTAAACAAAGCTCAGGAAGGATAGTGCCTTAGTGCACTGAGTAAAAACAGAGTGAGAAGAAGGTTGAGAAACCCTTTGAGGTTTCACAGTCGACAAAGCTCAGGAGGGATAGTATTCCTAGAATGCAGGAGATATCCAAAGGAATTGAGCTCGCAGAGGAAGCAAAGGTCGAGGCCTTTGAAAACTTGAAAGTCTTCCAAGTCCGGAAGGAGGTGAGAAAGCTCAGGAGGGAGCTATTACAACTGTTGGATCAGTGATAAAAAGTTGGATCTGGACAGTTGAAGTTACATCCATACAACAGAAGGAGGGTGCCAAGTCATTGGCCAGAAGTCCTTGAGAAGCAGAGGCGGACAGACAAAATTCTCTGTGGAGAACTCACAAAATCATGAGGATCGTACAATCAAAGGAAGCTGCAAGGTGGTTAGAGGTGGATGAACCCATCACCTTAGGATTCAGAATCAACGTGAGCCCTTGATCATGCTTTGTTAAGCCATTGGATCATTTTCGTGAATTCGGGAATTGTGGGGTAACAGGAGCTGAATCATGCTCAGTCTTAGCTTCCTGAAGACTGAGCATGTTTTAGCGTTCAGGAGCTCAGGAGGAGTAGCAACCATTGGATGAGAAGCAACAGGAGCCGTTGATTCCCCTTTGGAGTGGAATTTCGACATTTCAGCATTTCGAGGTTCGGCATTTTGACAATTCCAATGACAAGAAGTCAGGGCACTTAGTGTTGAAAACCCCGAAGTCGAAAAATTTGACATGTCTTTGGAGTAGGGTTGTGGTCATGGAGGACGCAGTCACATGGACCAAGATTTGTTCAAGGGCTAATTGTCATTGAGCCCATTTAGGCATTTAGACATTTTAGGGTTCGGGAAGTAGATGAGGCTATGATTTTGGAATCGAGAGTTTCAAACTCCTGGTTTGTGAAATCCCAAAAGATCCAGAGCCGTCGGATCGAGGAAGATCTCAGCAGCAGATCACGTGGGAGGTGAGGCTTCGGGAATTCAGGAATCAGAGTTTCAAGAGGTAAGGAAACTTTCTGCTGTGGATTTTTGCGAGTCGCGAAATCCCGAAGAGTGAAAGGAAAAATTCTCGAAAGGTTGAGGGACAATAGTTGTTGGGCCCCAATCAGGTTTCAGGGTTTCGGGACTCAAGAGGTAGAGTTGCATGGTCAACACAACTCCCAAAATCACGAAGGGAGAAACGTGGAAAGGTGGGTCCCAAGTATCGGTCAGAGGGTACATGCAACGGAAGTTAAAGGAGTGGTCAAGGTTCAGAGAAATTTCTGAAATATTGAGGGTCGAAACAAATCCTGAAAGAATGTAAGTCATTGGATCGAGGTAGGCCCACAGCTGTCGATCTCATTAGAGGAGAAATTTTTGAATTCGGGGAATCATAGGAGAAGAGGAACGAATGTGAGTTGTTCACTCAAGTCCCGAAAAGCTGAAATTAGTGGGAAATAGGTGGCGTGTACTCGTATCATTGGAAGAGTCAACCTTCATTTACATTTCATTTTTTGGAGGTTGAAGAGTCAATGAACTTACATCAGGATTCGCGAAGTCGCGAAATCCGAAATTCCTTTTCAGAAAAAGTCCCGATCATATTTGTTGATCAAGTGGGTAGAGTTAGTGCCTTGTGTTTATTCACGCAGGAATAACTCATAAGGACCTGTGGATACACCCTTGTGTGTGTGAGATATTCCTTGTGGGGAAAATTGAAGAGTTAATCTGACTCAGGGAAAAGTTTGAACGATCCTAAGACCGGGAGGTCGCGTAGAACCTGCTGAGGCAGGGGGTGCTACGTCAACTTATTTCGATGGAATTCATCACAGGTTTTCCTAAGACTCAAAGAAAAAATGACTCAATTATGGTAGTGATTGATAATTTAAGTAAATATACACATTTTATACCCATGAAATCTACTTACAAAGCGATTAATATCACTAATTTTTTTATGAAAGAAATTTTTATGTTGCATGTAATTCCTTAGATGGTGATTTTAGATAGAGATGTCAAATTTACATCCAGGTTTTGGAAAGAATTGTTTGCAGGTTTGGTGATGCAGGAGCATCACCAACAGCAAGCGAGCGTGGGGCAGGCGCCAACGCATTTTGACATATGATAAAGTTATTTGAATCATTTTGAAGATTTGATGTGCCAAACATAAATGTAATAATTAAAGAGGGAGGTGTACTTGTAATATTGTAAACAGACCTTGAGCGTCTCGATCTCGTTTGAAATAGATAGAATCATTTATGACAGTTAATGCAAGTAGGTAGAATTAAATTCCTAGATTAGACAGTTTTAGAAGGAACGAGGGAAACGGGATATAGACACCCTCACTTGTATCATTGTAGGAGACGGAGCAAGAGCATAGAGGAGAAGCAAAGAGCTGTGTAGCAGACTCCATGTATAGAAGTTCTGAATTAATACAAGAAATCTATGATTCAGACTCATGATTAGATCTTTGGACACATATTTTGACTATGAAGATGTCGAAGAGGACAAGAAGGTCAAACATGTTGTCACAAGATTGAAGGGACATGCAGCATTGTGGTGGGATGAACTATAAGTTGACAGATGTTGCAAAGGCAAGGAAAAAATCAAGAGTTAGGATAGGATGATTGCGAAGATGAAGGAAAAATTCATTCCGAGAGATTACCATATTACTTTGTTTCAAAGAATGAAAAATTTGAGACAGAAGCTGATGACAGTGAAGGAATATACTAAAGAATTCTACAAGCTGAACATCAGGGCAGGTCATCGGGAAAGCGATGATGAAAAGATTGTCAGGTACTTGAATGGTCTGAGATATGACATTCAGGATGAGATAAGTATGTTGACCATTCGAATGGTGGAATATGCTTATCAATTAGCTCTAAGAGCTGAAGAGAAGTTGAGCCAAAAACAGGGTCAAAGAGGGTGAGGCAGAAGTCATCCCAGAGGCAAATTAGTTGCCTAGGATAAAAACCAGAAGCCCAAGGAAGATTGGAAGAAACCTCACACTCGAACTGAGAGAGCAGGAACCTCACAGTGAAGGAAATATGCTGAACCAAGAGGGCAGCATACTGAACAAAGAGGAGATTATGCTAATAATAATATCTTTCCTCGTACTAGAGGTAGAGAAAGAGGAAGAGGTGGATTAATAAAATGCTTCATGTGTGTAAAGAATGGACAAAAATCTTATGAATGTCCAGACAAGAGAAAAGAGAGTGGATAAACTCACATCGCCGAAGCACAGAGGCAAAATGTTGAGGCAGAAGATGCTGAAGGCGGAAGATCGTTGATGATGCGAAAGGTTCTTTTGACACCAGAGAAAGAAGTGGAGAGTTCAATCCAAAGAAATAGACTTTTTCCGACTGCTTGCAAAACCAAGGACAGGGTATGCAAGGTGATTGTGGATATAGGTAGCACATATAATCTCGTTTCAATAGAGATGGTAGAAAAGATGGAGCTGGAGACGATTGAACATCCAAGTCCATATAGATTTTCATGGCTACAAAAAGGACATTAGGTAAATGTCACTAAACAATGTTTAGTTGAATCTAAGATAGGAGGATATAATGATGAGATACTCTGTGATGTTATTCCTATGGATTTTTCTCATCTATTGTTAGGTAGACTGTGGCAATATGACAAAAATGTGATTCATAATGGGAGGATAAATACATATATCTTAGAAAAGAATGGGAGGACTCATATGTTACATCCAATCAAAGATAAGGAAGTGAAACCAGAAGTAAGTAACATTGTACTTCTCATGAGTGGGAAGGAACTCCTTAATGAGGTCAAGAAGAAGGAGGAACCACAATTCATTCTGGTCAGGAAGCCAACGATTGTTTTAACCAGCACAAGGATAGATGATCTACTAGAAGAGGTTCAAGAACTGCTGGGAGAGTTCGCTAACATAGTAGTGGACGAACTACCTCGTTTGTTACCACCACTCAGGAGTGTGAGTCATCATATTGATCTCGTACCTAGAGCCAGTTTACCGAACAAAGCAGCGTACAGATTAACGCCATAGGAGAATGAAGAGGTCAAAAGACAAGTTCAGGATTTATTGGATAAAGGGTTGGTTAGAGAAAGCTTGAGTCCATGTGTTGTTCCGACAGTACTCAGTCCAAAGAAAGACAGAGGCTAGAGGATGTGTACTGATTCAAGGGTGATTAATAAGATAACTATCAGGTACAGGTTTCCATTGCCAAGGATGGATGACCTGATGGATTGCTTAAGTGGAGATTTTTTTTTTTCGAAGATTGATCTGAAAAGTGGATATCACCAGATTTGCACGAGAGAGGGTGATGAATGGAAAACAACTTTCAAAACTAAAGAAGGGTTGTATGAATGGCTTGTTATGTCGTTTGGCTTAACAAATGCACCAAGTACTTTTATGAGATTGATGAATGAAGTCCTGAAAGATTTCATCGGAAAATTTGTTATCGTATATCTTGATGATATATTGATTTTCAGCAAAATAGAGACTGAACACTTGAAACATTTGGCTATAGTAATGAAGAGGCTACAACAGGAAAAGTTGTTGATAAACATGAAGAAATCCTCATTCATGAATATAGAGCTCATTTACTTGCAATTTGTTATTTCTGCAGATGAGTTGAGGATGGATCCAGATAAGGTGGAAGCGATTAAGAATTGGCCATCACCGAAGAACATATTTGAGGTGAGGAGTTTTCACGGATTAGCTAGTTTCTACCAAAATTTCATTAGGAATTTCAGTGGAATTAGTGCAACAATGATGGATACAGTGAAGAAAAGACATAAGTCTTTTCACTGGACAGAAGAGGTTGAAAGGAGTTTTAATCTGTTGAAGAGGAAAATCACGGAACAACCAGTTTTGGTGTTGCCTGATTTCCGAAAGACACTTCAAGTGAAATGCGATGCAAGTAGATTTGCAATAAGGCCAGTCTTAAGTCAAGAAGATAGGTCGATAGCGTATTTCAACGAGAAGATGAATGAAGCAAAGGTGAATTACTCCACATATGACAAGGAATTTTATGCTATCATTCAGGCATTGAAGAAGTGGAGACACTATTTGGTTCCGAAGGAGTTCGTCCTATACAGTGACAATCATGCACTGCAGTTTGTGACCCAACAGGAGAAGTTGAATCAGAGACATGTAAAATGGGTTGAATATATGCAAAATTTCACTTTTGTGATTAAACATATTTTTGGTACTGCTAACAAAGTTGTTGATTCTTTGAGCAGGAAGTGTTTGTTGTTGCAGGAGTTCAAGGTCAAAACATTGGGTTTTGATGATCTCAGGGACATGTACGCAGGTGATCCGGATTTTAAGGAGGCGTATGAAGCAGTTGAGAATCCAGTTCTCAGAGATAAAAGCAAATGGGAAAAATACTTGATCCAAGAAGGATTGTTGTTTAAGGGCAATCAACTTTGTATTCCAAAATGCTCCATGAGGGAGAATTTGTTGAAGGAGAAACACAATGGAGGATTGGCCGGACACTTCGGTCATGAAAAGACATTTGAAAAACTGAATGAGTCATACTTTTGGCCAGGAATGTGAGCAGAAGTTAAAATATTTGTGGACAGATGTAGAATTTGTTAACATTCGAAAGGAAGGAGGCAAAATGATGGATTTTATCAACAATTGCCCATACCTGAGAGACCATGGGATACAGTTAGCATGGATTTTATATTGGGGTTTCCAAGAACAAAAAGAGGATTTGACTCAATCTTTGAGGCGGTGGATATAATTTCTAAGATGGCACATTTCATTCCATGTCAGAAAACCAGCGACGCAACTCACATTGTGAACCTGTTTTTCAAAGAAGTCATTTGACTTCGTGGCTTACCAAGGAGCATAGTTTCAGATAGAGATACAAAGTTCGTAGGGAAATTTTGGAGGACGTTGTGGAAGAAGCTAGGAACTAACTTATCATTTAGTTCAACTTATCATCCTCAGACGGATGGACAAACTAAAGCAGTGAACAAAAGTCTGGGAGACTTGCTGAGGAGCTTGGTGAAAGAACACCACAGCTAGTGGGACAACATATTACCATAGGCAGAGTTTGTGTATAATGACTTAGTTAACAAAAGCACAGGGAAGAGTCCATTTCAGATTGTTTATGGCATACATCTGAGAGGGATTTCTGAGTTGAGGGATAAAAAACTGAATGGAACTAGGAGCGCTAGTGCAGAAGATTTCACAGAGGCGATGAAGGAACTTCACAGCCAGGTGAAGGAGCGATTGCAGAATTCAAGCTAGGAGTATAAACGCAGGGCATATCAGCACAGAAGAAAACTTCAATTTGAAGTTGGTGACTTGATTCAAGAACATCTGAGAAAGGAAAGGTTTCCAAGGGGAACATATAATAAACTGAATATGAAGAAAATTGGACCATGCAAGGTCTTGAAGAAATTTGGGACAAATGCTTACGAGATTGAATTACCTGATGGGATCAGAATTTCTCTGATATTCAATGTCTCATATTTGTACCCATATAAACAACCATATGGAGTACATACTGGGACATAAAATGAGTAGCCATAGGTGCAATGGTGAAAGCAGATGCCAGTTGTAGAAAAACCGCAGATGGAGTACATACTGGAAAAAAGAAAAAGTAGAAAGACTAGGCGAAGACAATATTTCGAGTATTTGGTCAAGTGGAAGGGCCATCCAGTTGAATATGCCAGCTGCGAGAATGAAGTAGAAATACAGAAGCATGGAAAGACTGTGCGCGAACTCATGGACAGGAGCCCATGAAAATTTTCAAGTGAGGGAGTATGATGTAGGAGCATCACTAGCGTCAAGCGAGAGTGGGGCAGGTGCCAACGCATTTTGACATATGATAAAGTTACTTGAATCATTTTGAAGATTTGATGTGCCAAACATAAATGTAATAATTAAAGAGGCAGGCGTACTTGCAATATTGTAAACAGACCTTGAGCGTCCCGCTCTTGTTTGAAGTAGATAGAAGTGTTTATGACAGTTAATGCAAGTAGGTAGAATTAAAATCCTAGATTAGATAGTTTTAGAAGGAACGAGGGAAACATGATATAGACACCCTCACATGTATCATTGTAGGAGACATAGCAAGAGCATAGAGGAGAAGCAAAGAGCTGTGTAGCAGACTCCATGTACAGAAGTTCTGAATTAATACAGGAAAGTTGTGATTCAGACTCATGGTGTTCATGTATTCTCTATGTATACATTTTTGAATGTTATGCTCATGAATGTTTTACTCTTTCTGTCATGCAATTGTTTTTATGCTATGTATGAATGATTTCTTGTTGAATGTCTGAAATCTGAGAGAGAGAGAGAGTAAGAGAAATGTTCAATTGTTTCTATATCTAAGCAAGAGTTCTTGCAAGGAGTGCAGTTGAATTTGTCCGCAAGGAGTGCATCGAAAAAGTGTTCAGATGTTTGTCTCTAAAAGCTCAGGAGAGATAGCTTTTGTCCTCATTCCTCGAGAGTGCATTTGGGCACAGGAGCCTGCAAGGAGTGTGTAGGCTGAGGAAAATATCAGAGTTTCGAACCTGAGTAAAGTATTGATAGACCGTTGTTGCAGAGTGTGTGCAAGGTCGAAGAGCGTTCGACACTTCAAGTGTTGAAGGTTGCCGCAAGGAGTGCGTGCAAAGGGTCTTCTTTAAGGCTCAGAGTTGTGACCAAGCTCAGGAAGGATAAAGCCTTTGAAACTATTGAAGGCAGTGTAAGGAGTTGATGCATATTGAGTGATTAGAAGGCATCAAAAGTTTGTGTCATAGGTGGATAAGTCCAGGAAAGAATCCTTGGTTCACTTCATAGAAACCGTCAGAGGGAAGGAGAAGACGGTTGAAATTCTTAGTAGAGAATTAGCGAAGTCCCGTCAGCTGTCCGATCTGATAGAGAAGCAAGGAGGTTACGGTCATTTCCAGAGTTTCAAGCTCAGGAGATCGTGAGCTGTAGGATCCTCACCCAATTACCCGTCAGCCGTAGGATCTAACTGGAGTTGCACAAGGGTTAAACTCTCACAGATAGAGTGAAGGTCCCGAAAGGCATCGGGATATCGAGGTGTTGGAGCTCGGCATATCGGAAGTCCTATGGACAGGAGATCGGGTTACTTTAGCGTGAAAACCCTAATTTTGATCTGGACCATCCATCTTGAAGGGACATGTGGTGGAGATCAAGCACCCGTCGGTATTTCGGCTACCAGGGTTTTAAGTTGATAGGGAACTAAAACATCAGGGAATATCAAGTCACGAAATCCCGAGACTGAATCTGGACCGTCCATTAGTTGAGACAAGTGGCGATAATCAAGAGTCCATCGACATTTTGGGAGTTCTAAGGACAAGAAGTCGAAGCATTTCAGCATCGAAAACTATGGAATCATGAGAAGCGATCAGAACCATCCATCATAGGAGGACGCGTGGCGGAGATCTAAGCATTTGGGAAATTTCCCGAAAAGAAAGCCATCTATTGGTATTACGGGATTCGGAAAATCAGAAATCCTGAGGACAAAGCGTTCGTGCATTTTGGAAATGCGAAGTTTGGAATCCTGATAAGGTGGAAAGCTCCACTGTAGGGATAGCTGACGTCATATCTGGATATCGGGGATTTCGAGGACAAAGTGTCCATGCATTTCGGCATTTGAAAGCCCAAAACCCTAAAAGGAGATAGGACTGCGGTCACATAAGGGGAGGTTGTGTGGACTAGGAGTCTAGCCCAGGGGACTAACTGAAGTCGAATCATCTCGGGATATCGGAGATCGGGAAATCGGGAAGGAAAAGGTTTACGACATCAGGGATTGGAAAACCCCGAAGTTCAAATTCTACTTTTTTGTGGTGAACAGAGAAGTGATTAGCCCTAAAGGCTTTAAGGAGCAGAAAAACCTTGTGGGTTGATTTTATCAGAGATTCCGAGGAGGGATCAAAGAGCCACTTCGGCTCGAAGGTGGAATTAGAACGATCCTTAAGACCAGGAGATCAGTGCAGAGGCCTTTGCCGAGGCAGAGGGTGCATTCTGCGTCATTTGGGTATTAATTTGAACTTCAACACAAGTTACCATCAACAAACAGATGGTCAAATAGAATGAGCAAACCAAATTATCGAAGACATGTTGTGAATGTACATAAGAACAAAACCAAATAAGTGGGAAGAGTATATACACTTATTTGAGTTCGCTTATAATAATGGTTATCATGCATCAACTAAGATGTTTCCCTTTGAAGTATTATACGGAAGGAAGTGCACAACCTCGATCAATTGGGGTTATCTAGTTGATAGGACTATGGTGGGACCGGAAATTCTCAAAGAAATGAACGGAATGGAAATAAGGGTACAACAAAACTTGAAAGAGGCACAAGACCGATAGAAAATCTATGCATATCTCAAAAGAAGACACCAGAAATTCAAGATTGGGGAACATGTATATCTAAAAGTCAAAGAAACAAGAATCTCCTTAAAGCTAGGAAATTGTTCCAAGTTGGCACCAATATTTTGTGGCCCCTTCGATATTTTAACTCAAATTAGACCCATGGCATATCAACTGGCACTTCCTACAAATTTAAAAGTTCATAATTTTTTTTTATGTTTCATTATTGAAAAGATATATGTATGATCCTACTCACATCATTGATTGGAACATGGTTTAGGTGGAACTAGAAGGAAAGTTCCAAGTGGAACCTCTATGCATTCTAGAAAGGAAAGAAACAATACTTCGGAATAGAGCCATCACCCAGGTAAAAGTGCGTAATGGAAGAACTTTAGTTCTAAGGAGGCCACTTGGGAATTGAAAGAAGATTTGAAAAAATCTTATCCAATATTGTTCCAAGAGATGATTTAACACCGAGGAAAGTGTTGTACTTAAGCGGGAGAGGATTTGATATCCTCAAACTATTAGAAATTAAATTCCAAGTTGAATTTAGAAATAAATTTCCATTTATGGAAAATCCAAATTTAGAATTTTCGATTTTGTAATTATTATTTTATGACTGTTGGGAAAAGGTTTGAATTTCCCAACTATCCTATATTGATGCAAACATGTATGAGACAAACATTTAACTAAATTAAATGCTTGAATACAAATGGAACAACTAGGTTAAAAATAGTTGACTATGACTCCATGAGTGGGGAATAGGTTTGATTTAACTCACAGATGATTTTTACAAGTGGAAGAAGTTGAATTTGGTCACTAGCAGCCCCTAAAAATCAGGGATTTGTAATGCTATGAATTTCTCCAAGGAGGGAAAGGAATGGAAAGACCTAGGAAAAATATAAATACAACATATGTGGGAGGCAGGACATTGCTTAGTATGTTGGGGATTGAGGATTGTTTCGTTGTTATGAACACATTAGGTGCGAGGAAAAAAAAATTCTAATCTGTTGAAAGTGACAGTATCTAAGGAGTGTGATGTAGTTCACCCTTATGGAGTCATGGTCAGGCTAGGGGGTGATCAGGACAAGTGATCGTGGTTGTTTTGTTTCTACGATTGGGTGGAAAGTGGTTGTTCCATTTGTTTCACAGCATCAGTATTCAAATATGTATCTCAATTATGTTCTTTTATGGTTTATGTAATATTGTGGATGTTATCTAGTTGATAATAGATTTTATATTTTTATACATATAAGAAGAATCTGTTTTAAGTGGACTATATAGCCATGTTAGTTTTGTGGCTTGGCACCATGTAAAAATACACATAATGATGTTTGATTAAGGTGTTGTGTACACACACACACACACACATATAGAAATTATTTATATGTGCCTATTGGCCGTGATAGATCTATTTTCTTGATTTTTGTCCATTCATGTACATAATCAAATACTTCAGAAAGAAAAGTATAAAAAATACCATTTTGAATTTTCTGCTATTATGCTAAGTATAAAGAATAAAAGTCCCAAATACATTATTTTATCTATTATCAAAGAAATATATCTGACACAGTAGATCATAGGATATTGGAAAAAAAGTGTATATATGTATTACAGACAATAGGTCGTTGACCAATATTTTTCCAGTTTGGTCTTTCCATAGTCCCAAGAACTCCTTAGCTAGTCTAAATGGAGATTTAAAAGACTACATAAAACTGTTTTCAACTACGTGCATGGACTCATGGAAGATATATGGAACTCAAATACCTTTTATGAACAGGTCACTTACTTCACCAAGTGCATTGTCTCTTCTTCCAACCTGTAAAAGAGCCATACAACAACATTAGTAACTTACTAATGTATAAACCATTAAAGAATTACATAAATAAAAGAGTCAAATTATACTTATCTTGGATCCCGATTTCATATTGGAGTACCCTCGTTGCCTTCAGAAATAGTCGACCCAAGTCCCAGGAAGAGGAGTGGGTGCATAATTCATTTGATTGTTTCCCTCAAAAGACAAATGGACCCATCTTCAGTTGACATAATTGAGAAACTTATTTAATTTCAAAAGTAATAAGAATAAAACAAACTTCTAATTAAGTTTTGTAGCTTGATATCCTGTAGTTTATAAAATACAGAGAGCACATATACAAAATAAATATAGACTATAATTAAGAGAAGGGTTTTAATAATTCCATAAGTGTTACTTCGAAGAAATTTCCAAAACCCCATACGAAGGGCCAAAAGAATATTGTGGTAAGGCCAATAATTAAAAAATGAATTATCTTTAATAATACGCAGATCGAGCTTTCAACAAGGATGATACTTGTGGTAGGACAGTATGAAATTAAGAAATAATTTATAGAGATGCAAGGATGTGATCTGGGGAATAATCTAATCCATAGGCTAAAGTTTAAATTATGCAAAACATATTCAAAACCATGCGCATTTCTAGCATCGGATTTCATAGAGATGTGGAAATGCATGCAAGTATGTGTTATAGTTTGCAATAAAAAAAGAGGACATTGTTTTTAAAACCATAGTTGTCAAAGGCGAGGATTCCCTAATTTTATGTGGAAGGATTTTAACATTAGCGAGAAATAGAGGACGTTGTCGAATGGTCATGGGTGTTTTAACAATGACATAGCACATTCTTCTTCTCGACAGAGATATTCTATAACCAGTGAATACATCCAAAGGAGAATTGCCACTATTTTCAATGAAAAAGGGTTTTCTTTTACCATGCCATATAGAAATACAAAGTACCATTATGAATTTTACATATAGAGTTCAAATTAATCGAAGTCTGTAACAAATCCTTTATGTGTATGAAGCTTCGAAGATTACATCAAAATGGCAGAATGCAAGTATAGGACTATTTGGCCATGAATTTACACACGGTCTACCTGATAGGCCTCTAAAACTGACAGTTATATTCCTTACACAGTAACTGAAATTTATTTCATTACACAATAACCTCCAAACAAGGGTCGCGGGTGTAACAACCTTTGTACAAAATTGAAACGAAAACAAGAACTTTTATGAGGGTTTAGCCTTTGGAAGAAATGATTCCAACCACGAGTGGACTAGGAAGGAGCCTCAAAAGATTATGGGTTTGAAGACTGATAGCGAGCATAAAGAAACACCTTAACCCCATCAAACTGAGTGATAAACTTACTCACAAATGAAAATCCTTAACTTGGTGGATTCTGGAGAGAAATGCATAAGGAGGGGAAATTTATCATACGATATGAACTCTTATAGCAAAAGAAAAGCATAAAAGATGTGACATTGAGCCTCACAGATGTATTATTGTACAGACAGAGAAGTAATTACTCATAGAATGCGTGCACCCAACATAGAACATTTTGGGGCATAGATAATGCAATGCACAAAGAACGTTTTGGCATAAATAATACATTGCAGAGAGGACATTAGAATAAAGAAGACATTGCACAGAGAATGTTTGCATAAGGAATAGAATACACAATGAACATTAGAATAAAGTATACATTGCATACTGAACATTAGAATAAAGAATACATTGCATAGAGAACATTGCCATAAATATTTTTGTTCACAGAGAAAACAAGATTTAGAACAGTTATTCATCGGGCATGTGGAAAAACCTACCAGAGCTCCAATGCTACCATTCTCCACATAGTCAAACAATACTATCGGTTGTGGGGAGTAAACAACATAGTAAAAAAGTGCAAAGGAAAAAATACGAAGGGCGTAATGGCACCTTGGGCCCCTCGATAGTGGAGAAGAGTGAAAGGTAGGCCACCCCATACCTTGCCATGTTAAACCAACCGAAGTGGCAAGCCCATAGCAGGCAATTCTATGTAGTGTCATGCCTGAAGAGTACTGATGGTATATCACCATTAATGGAACCAACCTAGCATAAATTCCTACAGTTATAATAGCCTAGTTTCATATCGACATGGAATCCACCTCATTTATGTTTTTACAAACCACTTAAAAGCTGTGTATATACGTGTAACCATGGAGAGGTGGGTAATGTTAGTGTGTTGAGTAGGGTTACAACTTCATTACTATATGAACATCGTATTGTTTTCCTTATTAAATATAGTGCATTAACACTATGGTAAAATGGTATGTTGTTATGGGGTGTCATAAACCCTAGCACGTAGTTTTTGGAATGGGATGGTTATGTTCCCTAGTTCAACACTATGGTCGCTAGTGTTTTAAATCTTGTTGTTAGGAATTATATCACTTACATGTATTATAAACATAGCTTATTACCTATTATAATATGGATAGCATGGTTTGATGTAACCTTAATGCCTAAGCTATGGACCTTGATAGTCCTAGCCACTAATTCATCAATGCAAAAAAGAGGTATGATGCTAATATAATAACAACACTATGATGGAATATAACAATAGGAGATAGGTTGGCCTTAAATCTCCTTCAAAATTTAGGATGGATAATCTAGTGGAGTGAGACTGCTATGTGTATAAATATTGGAATAAGATATATAATCGATTTCCTTCTTGTGTCATGAACATTTTTTATGTTTAACACACTTTAGTTTTCCCCGATAATTTTTTATTTTATTTTAATGAAATTTGTGGTACATTACAGTAGTTGTATTTAAGACTAGCCCTATTAATATCATGATCATGAATGTAGGTGAAAAATTGAATACTTCCTTGTTTCTTGTTAACCAGGATTAGATTAGAAACCTAACTGGTGTACTCAATTGCATAAATGAGACCATATTTTTTAATATTATCAATTTCATATTTAATGGTCAAAACATTGGTAGGGTACATAGTTCATTGTTTTTGGCATACTAGAGTCACATGAATCTAAGTATCAATGTGATTTTCTGCAACATAAATATTAGTTCGCAATATTTTTGAATAAGACTATGCTAAAATATCATGAAATTCTTGGGAAAGAGACTTATAGGATATGATCTTGTCAGGGAAACAAGAAGCACCAATAAGAATGTGTCTAGTGACACCAGCCTAAATGGAAATATCCAGTTTAATGGTGGGAGAAATATTGGCCATGTTTTATTCCTTTAAGGTCTCCTAGATTGGAATGTGATTTTCAAACCAGTCTATAGTGTGTGACATATAAAATATTTAGACTCTACAGAAAATTTATTAGAAGACTAATTTATGGTCAATGCATCCTAAGGGAGAAAAAAAAGATGATGATGAAAAACATCCCATTGGTAATCATGAATGTTCAAATATTCAATAATGTATTCATCAACATGAAAAATAGGATTGTTAGGTCTAAAATTTTCAGGAACCACTACTAAAGAGGTGGAAGAGGATTTAGATTCCAATCGAGGATAAAGGATGAGGAACTGATGATGAATTGAATGATTCAAAAATATTAAAAATATATGTAGTATTCTCACTTAGATTACTAAGGAGTAAAACATCTTCCATAGGTAAAGTTTGTGAGACAATAGAGTTCTAGCAAAGGTTCACAAGAGTTGTTCTAAACCTATGGAGGGTAGGAAAATGTGTTATTAGTGACCATAGTGTCCACATAAAGTACATGAATGGTCTATGTGGAATGATTAGTTTTGTTTATTTTTTTTGCCAAGGAGAGTGATTTGAACCATGGGGATGAATTTAATAGAGATCTCTTCTTAAGCATGAAGATAATTCCATAAGACTAGTGTTATAGAGTCAATTGCCACCATTGAAGCATTGATGCTCTTATCAGCCTAGTCCATATCCTACTTACAGACAAATATTCTACATACCTCCTTGAGACCTTCTAAAAACCATATTTTTGTAAGTTTTTCCCGCCCTGACAGTTATGCAACATGCGTATACACGGGTTTCTCCAAGGACAATCACACACATGCTAATAAATTCTTTAAAAATGTATTTTTTCCTAATTAAATGTTAAGTTTCAATTTCAGTTATTTTCCTAACTCCTTTTACCTATACTCAATTAACTCTAAGCAATTGGAGAAGGAAACAAAGAAGCATTTTTTCCAAGGAGAAAGGCAATGTTTCATTGCGCACCAAATAAAACATCAAATTAGCTACATACGACATGTAATTAAGCCCATATACATCCCTATTGTTGTTGGTTATTGGGATGGAAACCCTTGTTTCCATCCTTCCTATTGATCACTATCCAATCTAACAAAGAGTCTCCCCTATATTTGTTTTGAGTATGTGGTGAATCTAGAGCCTAAACCAATCTTTATAGTAGGAACTTTGGTGGAAGGACCCAGAGTCTCTTTCGACAAGGCAGTGTCACACACAAATGGTACACAACATAACTACCTAACTGTTGAACATCAATAAGAAACTCATTCCTTTGAAAATCATTGTATTTGTAGTGTTTAAATTGCAATTATTTGATATATGATTTTTAGAACATTAGTTGATTTGATCATTCCATTATATTTTATTGGACTAATGGTAATTTATTAGTATAACAACCTCTCTACATAGGCTTGTATGTTTGAGGTTCTTCTAGGTGGCAGATAAAATATCAAAAAAGAGAGAGTAGATTCCAGTGATAAGGAACGACAACAACTGTAGGACACATTGTGAGTTAATCCTTCTTCTCTTCTAGGTAGTTAGTTAATTCCTTTGAATTCAATTATAATATCTTTGTTGAGTGTTATATTTGGTATTTTCTTTCTTTATGGTCTTTGATTTGTTACAGTAAGCTAACTATTGTAGGGAAGTTTTCCCCAAAATAAGAATTGGCGACCATATTGGGGACTTAATCTCATTTGTGGGTCAATATAGGGTTCTTGCATGGATTTTCTTTGGTTTTCTTGATTGCTTCTTTCTTTTACTATTGAGTTCAATATTTTAGAAATCTAGGCCTTTATTTTTATTCCTTGAGTCTAGTCTAGTCTTTTTATTGTTTTTTCTTGAAATTCTAGATGTTGTGCACATTGTTATTCAATAATAGTAGCATACATACACTGGTTGTAAGAGGGAAGGGGGCGTACATGCACTCCTTTCCTTGGTGATACATGAATACAAGTTTTATAAAGAGGTTTGTTTTTCCTTTTTTGTTGGTCAAGGTCTTGTCTTGAATTTTGAGTGTTCTCCTGGGCTCTCTTGGTTTCTATTTGTGTCTTCATCATCCTCAATAGTTAGTATTGTTTTATAAAACAAGAAGAAAAACAAGGGTATTTGATGCTTCTATGGTTCCGAGTCATTTGTTGGACACACCGGTCACACTGAGAAGGGGCATGTGAATCAGTGTGAGGCTATTTTTACACTTCTTACAAAACTTTAGTTAGAAATCACCATTTACTCATTTCTTCCATTCACACTTAGTTTCTTTCATGTAAACATACATAAAAAATAAAGAAATATGAACCATCACAATAATGAACACAAAGAACACCAAATATATGTGTAATCTTATTTTGTATTATATGTTATAGGAGACTACAATCTCGGGGGGTTATCAACACCAAATGAAAAGAAAACCAACTCAAAGAGAGCACCAACTCTCAATGCAAGACCCAACCTATAGATTTCAACACCAACTGAGAAGATGAATCCAACCCTCAAGTACAAGACCCATATTGTAGAGAAAATACAATCTGCCAGCAAGTATGTGACCTATATATATTGTAGCATTCATATGTACACGACGTGTATATACTGCAACACATGTTTGTATGTGACCTCCTCCATTTTCAACTTGTGTACACCTTCAGAAAGATAGGGTTTTTGAAACTTCACAACTTCTGCCCTTCAGACCCTTGTTGACTCTGTCACATCCACTTGTAACCTATCACTGCCCAATCTATACCATCGTCAACCACAAAAAATCTAGACCATCCAACAACCTATCCATGTTCCTCATGCATACATCATCACACAACATAGATATCCCTCAACTATATCAGAATAGATCTACTCAACCAACCAGCCAACAAATACCATATCCAAACATCATAACAACCATACAAAAAATGATTCAAGCAATCACCATACCATGAGTATATCTAAGAATCAAACCAATATGTAACTATACCAAAACTTTTGTAATAGATCTAAACATGTAGACTGTTGTCCTAGAAACTTGCTTCATACTTCAGGAACCTGGAACCAGCACTTACTCAATATTTTCATGTCCTTTACATGTATATGTTGCCTATGCTTCACGTGTATGTATGCCTCTCGGCCCATTGCAATCCGCATACAACTTCAAAAAAAAAGGGTTTTATGAACCTATGAAACTTTCATAGTCAAACTTCCTTTCTACCTATGACTTCTGAAACTTCTGATGCATTCATGAGTACCTGCAATGAACCATCCACCAAAAATAGATCTTCAATATGATCAATATATTTACACTCATAAGAGACACTTGCTCTCTTATTAATAATTCTCCAAGAGCTTCCACTAGGGTTTATTATCTAACCAACTTCCTTCCTTTGGGGATAACCTAGTTCTAAGCACTTTTTCCACTTACAACCACTTTATCCATAAACAATAAACTCTTCACTTCTAGTTGGAACTAATTTATTTTTAATTTTTTTCTTGTTGCAACCACTTAACCCATGAATAACCACTTTGATTAGTCAACCTTTTTCTAGGAGCTTCTAGAACAATTTGACTTCTTTAACTTTCTTTGACCTTCTAGGGGCTTCTATATAACTCATGAGTCTTCTCCAGCTTAAAAAAATCCATAACTCTCGAACCGCGAGGAGTTATGTGATGTTCCACACATCAATGGAAATGACATGATATGTACTATCCATCTAGAATGATATCACCTACAAAGTTACTAGTCTTCATTATATTATCCCTCAATAAATTTTTGGTTCACCTAACCAAAGTACTGGGGTTAACCATTTGGACTTTGCAAAGTGTCTCCCGTGAGGGATTTCACCATAATGGGACCACTTTGGAGTTCATCCATTTGATACTTCATTTCAATCATGACATGGCATCAATGATACAACACTATGACACCACATGACATAAACCCTTTGACATCAATTACATCAATGACAACATAATACAAAAGCCAATACATAAATGATACAAGAAAATCACTATGAAAACACTTGACATCAATCCTTTGAGATCAATCATAACATAATACAACAACCTCTGCCTTTGGAATTGATGGAAACACCAACATTGTTTCAACTCTAATCATTGATGGAAACACTTATACATGACAATGCCCATGCTCAAAGTGGTCATCGCTCCACATCAATGTTCATTTCTCCACATCAATGTGGCTATCTCTCCCCCTTTGTGATCAATGGAAAATGGTATATATCTTTGAGGTTTCTCCCCTTGACTGAATTATCCTTGAGGTTTCTCCATTATCTGAATAATCTCTCTCCCTATGACAAGGGAAACCACTATGATGTAATGTTGATGACATAACTTCCAATTATCTCTCCTCCTAGAATCATGTCTCTGCAACTGATCATGTGAAGAAGAATAACATTTCCTATGGGTATGTATCCCCCTATATCCTATGCAAGATGAACAATATCCTACCACTGCAATATGCTTCTGCTGCAAATGTTTCTTCTCAACCGGAACATATATCAATTGCTCAAGAATAATATTCTCTTCCTATGATGATCCTTGGATCTATCCATGCATCAACCGTATAAACTTGTGCCACACAATACATCAAGTGTATGCCAATCATACATACTGTCTCATGCATCAACCATGAAGCAAAGGATATGTCAAATAGTGAATCATGCACAAACCATCAACCATGTTCATCCTGAGCCATACCATGTGCCAACCATACACATTAACCATATACATCAAAACCATACAATGTACCATAATATATCATCACTGAAGTATATTAACCATATGCCAAGAATATGTGCCAAAAGTGTACCAAGCATATATCAAGATCATGAACAAGTTCCTCTGGAAATGTACTAATAACACCATCAACCATACAACATGACAACCATGTATATAACTCATGATATGCCTCTATCATAAACCAAGTGCCACAAGCTGAGAAAATGTGTATCAACCATCAAGCATCAATCATGTACCATATGCCTATTGGAATTATTGATTATGTGTTGTCATTAATGGAAAAATGAGTAAAACATGTACAGTAATCAAAGAAAAAGGAAGATCACCTTGGGGCAGAAGAAATTTGTGATCATTGTTCATCACAATAGGATCAACAAATGATCCTATGTTCCTAAAGCTTAGGATACATAGTGGGGAGTTTCTATAGAGAATACAAACACATAATCAGAGCGTGGAAATGATGAAGGAAATATCAGAAGGGAGAGTGCGTTACTAAAGTGTTATCGGGATTGAAATCCCCACAGTAAACTCCCAAAGAATCAAAGAAGAATCATGTCTGTTTATGTAGTTCTCGGGACAATACTAGACTGTCAGATCATGCAGAAGTCAGAGACTACATAGAATAATCCATTGTAAATTATCGAGTTACAAGATTCGTTCATTCTCATCTCGAGAGAATATAGAATAATGAGATCAAGGTGAATTCATAGGTTGGGAAGGATTAAATATCAACTATTAGATATGAAGCAGTGGCAATATGGACCATTGGATCAAGTAGCACACAAAAGAACTTTGAAACTTCATCACTTATGCGAACATTGGAGACAAGCCAAGATCACGAATTAACGAAATCCCTCTAGCCGTTAGATCAAGGATGTACTTTGGGTGAATTATCAACCACCCTATAGAGTTTAGTGGAAGTAGAGGGTAAGCCACAAATATCTTGTAGTCCTTAAGTAAATGAAATCATGCAAACCATGGATCTAAGATCCCTATGGCTGAGCTCTCAATTTTTGGATCAAGCAGTCAACTCCAGCACTGATCGCTCCGATGAAAAGAAGTATGAATTATGTAGGAATACTTGAAGGCCGAAGCCCTGAAGTAATGAACTCCCGTCAACCGTCAGATCAGAGGAAGAGTTGGAAAATCCCGTCAACCCTTGATTAACCGTACTGGAGGGATAGGATAAGACAGACCAAATTCATGAAGTCCTAGAGTAAACAGAGGTCATCGGATCAAGACAAGGAAATATCAAACAGTGGAAAAAATTATTCATCACTTTGGTGATGATCGAAGGTTGATATAAAAGTGAAAATTTCTCGAAGCCATGAAGTGTCGAAGACACGAAGTGAAAATCCATGATCTCAAAATACCGTGAACCATCCGATATAATAGGAATATCAAAATAAGACATGTGAAACAACAATAGGTCTGCATCAACAAGGATACATGGCCCAATCGGATGGTGACAAGTGTCAAAAATCATATGGCACATAAGGTCTGTGAAAATTAGAAATCTGGGTGACACGTAGAACACACACTGTGGGTCCACATCATCATTGGTGACATTAGCATGCCACATCACTTTGGTATTATAGCGTCCGAGGATGTTTGATGCAGGAGTGTCGCTCTACTTCAGTATGCACCAGATGATTAGCACGAGTGGTGCACATTCAAGGAATGGAGAGGCGTCGCCCTCTATCTTTTCCTTCAAGAATCTAAAGCATGATCAAGGAAATTAATGATGACATGTTGGAAGAGCCAAGTTGTGCCTTCGCACAAGCTGGAGATGAGGTCTCTATTAAGTGGTTGAAGGTAGGAGGGATCTGTATCCAATTCAAATCAAATTTCCATCATTGTAATATTCCCATTAGATAGCCATTTTGAATGGTGATTAGACACCACTAGATTATCTTGGAGGGAAGCTCATCGAGCCCCTCTTGTATAAACTCTTGTATTGTTTCTAGTAGATCATGCATAGGAGATAGAGAGAGAAACACTGGGAGATGATACTCAGTTGTATTCTGGACTCATATACTGTAATGGACATTCCACCATTAACAGAAAGTTACAGTTTTTCCTATTTATCACTTTTTGTGTAATGGATGTTTTTTTTTTAATGTCATACGTATGCATTTGAGTTGTAGATGTATGTTAGAAATCATATGCAGGGATAGAGTTATAATTATTTATCTATGAGTGTGTTGGATTAAGTCTAGTTCTCAAGGATAAGTGTAAGGAGTGCGTGACAGAGGGTGGAAACTTTGTGAGACGACACAAGGAGTGCGTATTTGAACTCGGTCGAGTCAGAAGAGAAGTTTTCAGGAGGGCATGCCAGGATAATTCACAGACTCAGGAGTAAATTTCAAGGTGGTTGGGTACCTTGGAAATAAATACTTTGTAGGTGGAAACACAGTGCAGAGTTACTGAATACTCTATAACACTCTGCTAGGAGGGCATAGAGAAAGTACGAGAACATACAAGAGCAACACATTCTGAAGTGTTGGAATCATTGAGAGAACCCCAAGGTCGTTGAAAAATCTAAGGAAGGAAGGATTTTCAAGAGTGCATCAACAAAGGAAATGAGATTCCTTAAGAGTTTTGGAAAGGCTAAGGGAGAAGTTGTTGAAAGGCTTAGAAGAGTGCAAGGAGTGCACCAAAGATACAGTAAGTTCATCTTACGAGCTCAGGAGGAAGAGCGCTAAGTTTCTAGGAGGTAAATAGAAAGTCCACTGAAGGACACAGAGGAACTGAGAACCTCGAAGGTTTCAAGCCGAGAAAAGTCACAAAAGAAATTGTGCAGAACTCTGCAAGGAGTGTAGAAGAAGGTGGAGAATAGTCTAAGTCTTGAGAAGAAATTGCACTAACTGTGCAAGAAGTTCAAGGACTTGTTGAAGTCCTGAAGATCGTAAAATCATCCATCATCGGGAGGAGACATGTGGCAGAAGATCACGGTATACGAGAGGTTTGCCAAGAATCACTTCATTTGGTTGAGCCTTGAGACACAGCCCAAGGTCACGTGATAGAAAGGGCCTGGCACAGAGAGCCAAGTGTCTTTGCCAACTTTCTTCAAAGGGCCAAGGAAGAGATCCATGAGGTTAAGAGGACCCACACTTTGGAGAAAGAAGGACCTATTATAGATTTTGTCGGGTTCTACCAGGGAGCTAATGATTCAATCTGACTCAAGTGTTGAGAATAATCCTATACCGGGAGGTCACGTATCCCCAAAGGAGAAGGAGAAGGGGGTTGGGGTCTGCACCAATGTTCAACCTCTCATACTAGAAAAAAGACTTGAAGCCTCGAAGGCAGAAGTCACAAATTAATGTTTGGCCATTGATCTAAGATCCTTTGAAATATTTCTTGACCATCCCATTGAGTACATTGGAAGGATAGAGTAAGTGTGAATCATAAAGTAACACTAACCGTTGATCTAATTCAAGATAATTATCAACCTTTGATCAAGAATAGTGTAAGAATATAGTAAACATGAGGTGTTAACTGACAACAAGTGGTCATCGTCATTTTATGACTTACTCGATAGGTAAACCTCTGGAGGAATTGAACTACTTCATAGTTCTAGTAACCCAAAGTCCCAGAGTAAAAAATTGTCAAAGTCCCAGAGTCAACGAGAATAGTTCATCTCAACTGATGATTAATTCATGGTTGTCGATTTGGTTTAGCCTCCAGATAAGAAACAATAATCCATTCAATAAGATATTAACTCCACATCGTCAGATCAAGATCAAAAGAGAAATAATTGACGAATGAGATTGAACTTCCATGATAAAGACTCATATGTATTCGCTCTCGGTTATAGGTAAAATTCATATGGACGTTATGAAGTTGTGTTGGGTTAAGTGCTAACTGGGATAACTAATGGTTATATTATGTGGTCACTTGGGGAATAAAAAGTGCCTTCAGGCTAGAGCGTAGAACAAGATTTTTGCCCTAAGCTATTAGCAACAACATTTGGTCCTAATAGAAATGAGGGACATGAATCCAACCCCCATCACTTGATAAGGTAAGGAGATTAAATAAGGAAGTGAAAATGGAGATTAATCTCGTGGTTTCCATCTCACAGTTACACAAACTTTGGATTGAAGGGAGTGCCTATTGTTTAAGAATCTAATTCACAACAATTTGAGATCTATAGACTAATGAACCGATACATAGTTATGATTAAAGAAGAGATAAATCATGAGCATTATGCAAAAATAATAAAAAGGAAAAATAATATTATTTAAAGTTTAATATTATCATTTAAATGAAAGGGTACAATGGTTCATTGTCAAAAGACGCAATGATTCAAATTCAGACTAGTTGGAAGACTATATAAATAAGAAAGAATGGTGAGAAGAAAGTGTCTCTACAATCTAGATCAAAAGATCAAAAAGCAGAAGCAGAGTCAAAGAAAGAAAATTGAAGATACTTATGCAGTGTGGATGGAAGGGAGGAGCAAGGAAGGATTCATATCCTTTTTTAATTAACGTGTGAAAATAAGGGATTTGGTGCTTCCTAGGGTTGGTTCCCTAAAACAAGGGAGTTGGTGATTCCTAGGGTTGGTGCCCTAAAACAAGGGAGTTGGTGCTTCCTAGGGTTGGTGCCCTAAACACAAGGGATTTGATACTTCCTAGGGTTTGTGCCCTGAAGAAGGGGATTTTTGTCACCAAGAGTTGGTTCTCTAAAGAGGATTGGTGTCCTTCACAATCACAGATTATTCTTTATAAACTTTGTAATTCTTGTTAATTATATTTATATAATTGATTTTAAATACAAGTTCAGTGTTGATCTATTGTGGTGATTAATAAAATAACAAATTAATTAATAATTGTTTAAAAAGGTAATATCGATTCACCCCCCCCCCTCTCAGTATTTCCAACAATACCATCAATAAGTGAATCAACCATGCACCAAACATGTATCACCAATGGTACCGAGCAAGTGCATCAACCATTCACCAAACCTCATCAAGATGTACCACAATTAAGATATCCATATACATATTCCCCATCATCCATAAACAATGTGCCAATGATACCACTAGCAAGCTCCTCGAATAATGTATCAAGTATGTACCAATCATGAATCAAGCTATGACTCATCAATCATGTACAACATCACCACCTCATCAACTCATCAACTACATGTCCCAATATGTAGCTCAACCATGTTCCAAATACATACCAAGACATCAAAAAAATACTTTTCTAACCATAAATCACAAGATATGTCAATGGAGCTCACATATGTACCAACCATGTACTATAACATATATTCCTCAAAACCATTCACTACATCAAGTACTAAGAAACCAATAGTGCCTCTAAACATGTACCAATAGTGTTCCTCAATATATTAATGATATATCTCTAGATAGCATCACATCATCATGATATGTATCACAAACAAAGTGTCATAACCTTACTGATAAACTACATAGCATAACCAACACCGTACCTTAACAAAAATGTTCCTCAATCCACAAACTAGGGTTAGTACCATGCATCCAAAATAGACATAAAGAATATTATGTAAAGCTACAGAATATACCATCATCAATCACACATGCAAACATGAAAACTTGAAGCATATCATCTCAGACCCTACATAAACTATGATGTACAATCAAACCATGTTGCAACTCATCTGTACATCCCTCTTTTTGAGGATTTTACCACAGGTACAAGCCCAGTTTCTAAGACATTTCACATATGTACATGACCTTTCTATAGGTCACCTCATGATCCAATAAGATCTCAGTGGCTGCCCACCTTTTCTAACTGGCTGAAAACATTTTTTTGGCAACTTCCCATTTTTAGAAGTTTTTTGAGTCCCAAACTTCTAGGGCCATTTTGAGGTCCTAAACAACACTTTTTCATGATCATGCACCTCAATGATACACAATGGCTTTTATTGAGCCCCATAAATGAATATCCTCGTCAATATCTTTCCAACAAGCTATCGTGCGCCCTAAACGAAGATCGTATGCAAACGTTACAACCCTAGGAAGTTGATGGCATTCATGTTTATTGTAAAAAGGCCTTAAGAGACTCATTGTGATCATGTTCTTGTGAATGAGCATAGGTGTCACATCTATTATTATAGATAATATGGCACGATTATAGAAAGCCTGTTTTTAGTCTGTATTTTATAGTTTTCATCATATTTCTTATTTAATAAAAGTAAAGTTTTATTGTTATATCTTTGTTATTGTTCATTTTGTCTCTATGTTAATATTATAAATATACAGTTTCATTTCATTCTACTCATAAATCTGGATTAGTTGTATCTGAGTTGTTTTCTCCTTGTCATTTTTTAATGCAAGTCCCTGACGTGGTCAAGGTATAGATAGTTGGGTCTTGAGTTTGTTTCTCGTGAGGGAAATTGCTCTTGCACGCCCAAGAAACCATCCATGGAGGGAGAAAAGAAAGATTATGGGACAAGAAATCCTTTCAAAATGTTGACCAAGTAAGCCTTTGAGCAACATAGGAACGAGAAGATGGACATATTTGCACAAATCCTTCGATGGTTACCGAAAAGTGACGCAGCCACCTCAAGCAGAGGTGCCACACCCTTCAAGGTAGTAATCAATTTTTATATTCCTATATTTTAAGGTCAAATAGATGCGGATTCCATAGATAAATGGTTAAATCTTATATAAGGGTATTTTTTTGTCCACTAATTTTCTGATAGAGAAAATATTACATTTTCTCTCCATGAGGTCATCCCCCATGTCAAAGATTTGTGGAAGACTTTATGTGTGAAAAAGGAAATAGAGGGATCAATATTATTTGTAGTTTCACCCACTTGAGGTTCCTTCAGGGATGTTATTAAAGAATAATACTACCCTATTGGAAGTTATGATGACTTGTATACAATATGGACCACACTGTGATAGGAAAGAGACTAAACAGTTCCATAGTTCACCAATGTTTTCCATACCTTGTGTACCAAGATAGGTATCAAAGATTATGAGCGACATATGGTGCTCAAGTACCGTAGAAATATATATAGATACATCCATATAGAAATGTATTTTTTGGACAACTCATCCTTGGGCACGACCTATCAATATGCCGTCAAAATCGAGCAAAAGCTTAAACAAAATAAGCAATAGTTTGGGTCTAGGAACCCCTCACAACAAAAGGAGTTCAATGGAATCCAAAAATCATAGAAAAAAAGACAAATGAAATATGGGAAACCTCACGACAACCATTCCAATCTGCAAGAAAAGAAGGACAATGGGAAGATGAAGAAAGATATCAGGAAGTGGTGCGACTTCCATAAGGTACCCTGGCATAACATTGTTGATTTCCACTCAAAGTATTCATGCGTGGCTAAGGTAAAATACTCTAAATCAGATGTGGGTTCCGACTTTGAGTTAGAACCAGAAAATGGGAGATGGATCATCGACCCGGAACCTAGCTTCACCGTTGCTACCGCTAAGATCCAACCTGATGAACCTGATTATCCAGAGGAAGGAGAGCACCTCTTTCATTCACAGATGTGGGTGAAAGACACTCCATTGCACTTAATCATTGATATAGGTAGCTATAAGAACCTCATATCAATAGATATCATCCAGAAGTTAGCCCTGGCAAAAAGCCGGCACCCATAGCCCTACACCATCAGATGGCTCCGTCAATGAAGAGATCTTCACATCAGCCAATAGTGTTTCTTGTTGTAGAACATCAAGTCATTCAAAGATGGCGTATTGTGTGATGTTTCTCCCATTTAAGTTTGTTATGTTCTTTTGGGACAATCTTATTTATGGAAGCGTCATGTTGTATAGGACTCTATGCCTCACAATTTTATTATTACATTGAACAGGAAATTGTACAGGATACCCGAGGTAGTCCCACCTAGTTGTATTTCCTTGATATCTTCCAAGAAATGCAAGAAGGTCCTTTATTAAACTAGGAAGTTTGTATTCTTCATGATTTTCTCTCAGAGTGAGAGAAACATTGTAGCCACATCCATGGCCTTTGCAACTGACCTCAGAGCCACATAGAATAAGTAAGTGGATGAGGTCATGGATGAATACAAAGGCATATTCTCATCACCTACTGGGATACCTCTGCACTGTAAAGTAAAGCATCCCATCTATCTAACCCCTGGCGCAATGATACCTAATGGGACAATCTACTGTCTCTCTCTACTAGAAAATGAGGAGAACAAGCGTCAGATATAAGAACTCTTCTACAAGGGGAACATCTGACCCATCTTATCATCTTGTGAAAGCCCAATCATGATGGTGTAGAAGAAAGAAGGGACCTGGTGACTCTGCATTGATTATTGAGCCCTAAATAAAATTGCAGTTAGGAACTAGTACTTGATTCCCCGAATCAATGATCTCCTTGATCAACTCAAAGGGGAAAAATACTTCATTAAGATTGATCTGAATTATGGAAGGCATCAGGTCCCAATAGAGTAGAAATATGTATGGACAACTTCCTTCAAGTCAAAATAAGGTCTATTTGAATGGTTGGTCATGCCCTTAGGTTTGAAAAATGCCCAAATAAATTTCATGAGGATAATGGATGATATCTTGTGGCCTTTCAATAATTATTTTGTGGTGGTGTATCTGGATGACATCCTCATCTACAACAAGACTTGGGTAGAACACTTGCAACATATTTAGTAGGTTCTGCACACTCTGGGGCAACATAAACTATATTCCAACTTGGAAAAGTTCTCCTTCAACATAGAAAGGGTCTAGTACCTAGGCTACATTATTGATGCGCATGGTGTGCATGTTCATCTAACCAAGATCCAATTCATCTATGAATAGCCAGCCCCAACCATGCTCATTGAGCTTCATAGATTCTTAGGCATTTCCAAATAACCATGGGCCCTCAACCAAATAACCAAGGGTGGTGGTAAGGAAAAATGTCTATGGGGCCTGTCCCAACAGAAATCGTTCAATGATATGAAGTAGCGCTTGTGCTCAGCCTTAGTACTTTCATTACCTAACCTGGAACAACCCTTTGATATCAATAAAGATGCTTCAGACTATGTTGTGGTTTCAATCCTCAATCAGAATGAGCACCCAGTTTCCTATCATAGTGAGACATTATCAGACGTCGTTCGTAAGTACCCTACTTATGAAAAATATATGTACTCCATTATGCAATCCTATCGTCAGTGGAGGAATTACATTCTTGGGAAGGAGATAGTCATCCAAACTGATCATAAGCCACTGCAGTTTAGGAATACACAAGGAAAATTGTAGAATGACTACCATCAGAAGTGGTCCACATATTTGTAGTAGTTCCACCTCAACATCAAGTATAAAAGAGGAAGTACCAATTGAGTCACTGATTTCCTCAGCTGACCTCCAATCGTGGCACTCACCATAGTGATATACTCTTTAGAACATGAGACTTATGGATGGCCCCACCTCTATGAGACAAATCTTGACTTCGCCAACACCTACCAGATGTTGGGCGCAAACACATCTTTCAATAATTTCCATTTTCAACATGGGTTGTTGTTTCATCTGGGCCATCTCTATAATCCATCAAGTGAATGAGAAAGATGATTTTGGAATCCCACTACAGTCGGGTGGCAAGACACTTCAATGTGGAAAAGACAGTGGCAGTGTTGCAACAACATTTCTATTGGTCAAAACATCAATAGGATGTCAACAAGTATATTTGGTACTACACTTCCTATACTATTTCCAAACTAACCACTAAGAAACAAGGCATGTACACTCCTCTTCCTACTCCTGACAGGCCCTGGGAATCCATCTCAATGGACTACATGTCAGGCCTTTCATGCACTAAGCGGGGAAATGACTGTGTTTTTTTGGTTTTTGATTTCTTTTCCAAGATGGTGATTCTGGTCTCCTGCAAGAAGAGCATCATAGTGGAGGCCACTGCCAAAATATTCTTGGAATGAGTTTGGTTACACTTTGATATGCCACAAACCATTATCTTAGATCGAGATAATCAGTTCCTTAGCACATTCTCGTCGAGCCTCTGGTCATTATTGGACACCAATCTCATCAAGTCCATTTTCTTCCACCCCAAAACGAATGACCAAACTGAGGTTATCAACTGAATGATCATGCACATCCTTCCCATGTACAATTCCAATCACCCCCACACTCAAGATGAGAGTATTCCTTATGTTCAATACAACTACAACATATCCATACATCACTCAACCAACCACAACCTCTTGCAGGTGGGGTTGGGATTTTAACTATTGGGTCCCATGGATGTTACACTACCCCTTGCATCCATCCAGGGAGACTCATTTTATGATCCAAATGAGGTTAAAAAATCCACCTGATTCACTGAGTGGATCCAACACATCCGACAACAGGTTCAGGATATTTTACAGAAGTCAAATTCCAAGAACAAGAAGCACCATGATCAAGATCGGGTGCCACAATAGTTTCAGGTAGGAGACAAGGTTTAGTTATACCTACAAAAAGAACCCCTTATAGATCCTCATAATAAGATTCATCCACTCCAGTATGGACCTTACACCATCACCAAGGTTGTGGGTGAAATTTTTTTTTATCTCAAACTCCCCCCCTTCCTTGGATTTCACCCAATGTTCAATGTGGACCTCCTTTGGCCTTATTTTACACCATTATTGGACACCTCGAAGATAGCAGAACAGTTGACACCAACAGAGCTCAAAACTTATTGCATGGAACAGGAATCCATTGATGATGTTGTGGACACACAGGTCAAGGAAACTCGCTAGTAGAGGATCCATTTGTATTGGGTTGTCAAAGTAGGGAAGCTCTTGCACCAAGGCAAGTGGCTCACCTGGGGCCAAATTCAACAGAAATTTCCTCATCTTATGGGGGAACTCAACACAATTGATACCATTGATTCCTAAGGGATAAGGATTGATCCAGGAGGATCTTTATGGCCACCCATCCTTTCCAACTTGCTCAAAACGTTTTTTGGGCAACTTACTATTTTTAGTCATTTTTTGGATCCCAAATTTTTGGGGCCATTTTGAGAGCCTAAACAACGTTTTTTCATGATAGGGCACCTCAATAATATCCAAATTCTCTAATTTATCCCCGTAAATGAATATCCTTGTCAAGACCTTTCCAACAAGCTATTGTTCACCCCAAACAGATATCGTATGAAAATGTTACGACCCCAGGAAGTTGATGTACTAACTTACCCCAACAGGACCCGCATGACTTTTGGTGCGTCATATCCTAGTGTTAGGTTTTTGGATGTCTAGGGTTTTGAAATTCATTTTTATTGTAAAAATGCCTTCAAAGCCTCATTGTACTCATCCTATTATGAATGAGCATAGCCGTTACATATCTTCTCAGAGATAATATGCCACCATTCTAGCAAGTTTCTTTTTAGTCTACATTTTACAGTTTTCAACATATTTCTTGTTTAATAGAAGTCAATTTTTATTGTATCTATGTTAATGTTCATTGTGTCTCGGTGTTAATATTATAAATCTATGTTTTCATTTTGTTCCTCTCATAAATCTGGATCACCTCGAGTATGTATGTGACTTCTCCCATAAGATCATGCATATGCCACAAAAAAAGTAATGATTTCCCGATTCTTTACATCTTCCTTCATGTCTGGTTGTTCAGTCATCTTCATCAACTTCTGAGTGTGTTCTAGCTTATCAGAACTTGTACATCGAGCTTCCATCTTTTCAACATTTTCTTCCTTCCAAGTTTCATGTCCTCTTCATGGCATATTGTATGAATCACTCCTCATGGAATGTCTCCTTCTGTTCCATCAATCCTAGGATTAGTGGTCAAACCCACTGTAGCTGTAACATCTCATGGAGTGATAATGTGCAACAATTTGTCACACTTGATTACATCTCCAATATCTTAGAATTTTATGTAATCTTTCAACATATTTCCTTACATAATGTATGCAATCCAAAGTTTTGTGATCATATTCATTACATGAGAAGAAATGACCATGAAAAACATTTTCATACCTTTGCTTTTGTGTCCACATTCAAGGTGTCTCTCTTCTGAACTTGCTTTGAGGTGTTGGACCTGCTTCTTAGTTTTTTCCTTGCTCTGATCTTATGAATATTTTTTTTCTTTGTGTAGGTTCTTTACTTGTATCTTTTCTTCCACTTTTTGAGAATGAAGGACTTACCTCATGCTTCTTATAAGTGCTAGCTTCAAGGTGTGCAAATTCCTTGTTGTATCCAAGAACTAATTTATCTTTGGTGATCTTTGAATATCCAAGATTTCATCCATGATTGTTGAGTTGTTCATGAACTTGATATGAGTATTTGACTTCTCTACTTTCTTTATGATATCAACAACTTTTGCTTCCAACTTATGGCATGATTCTTCCTTTTCATTTACTTTATTCTTAAATAGCTCCTCTATCCTTTTTGGCTTCTTCAATTTGGTTCTTCACATTCACATTAACTTCAAGGATTTTTCTAAGCTCATCATCTACCTTCTTCTTTTCTTCTACTTGACTAATTATTTCATTCTTTAGTCTTTTAATCTCTTCTTATTTTTCTTCTAATTGATTATTTTTTATTTCTTCCTATTCTTTGAGCATTTTATTTAGTGTCGTGGTATTCATTGGGTACTTTTTTAGGGATTCCTTAGTCCATTTTTCAAGATACTCAAAAGAAATTGAACCATACCATATTTCCATGCTAACTTATTCTAAATCATTCATAATTTTATCTTTAATCTTAAACAAATCTTCCTCTTCATCTATAAGATAATTGTTAGTTGAGTCTACACAAACTACCTCTAGATCTTGTTCTTCATTTGTAGGAGAACCTTCAACCTCATTGCATTCAAGAGTATTCCAATTAGAATATTTTGGAGATTATTTACCTTCATTGATGAATGATTCTTGATATGCCTTCTCTAGCTTCAGCCATAGGTTCTTGGCATAGGTACATTTTCCTATTATTTCTTTGACACAACCTGAGATTCCATTTAAGATGATCTTGAATGCTACTTAATTATTCTTATTTGCTGCAAATTTTAACTGATTATTTGAAGGAATTGTTCCAGAAACAATTGTGTTCCAAACACCTGCTCCTTTTTCCTTCAAATACCCTTTCATTTATATTCTCCATGAAGAGTAATAAATCTCATAAAAGAGGGGAAATTCATATGCATGTTCATCCATTTGTGTGTCCATGGATCTCTTTCAAGCTTGTAATGCTTATGATGAAGGCCTACTCTGATACCAATTGTTGGACACACTAACCACACTAAGAAGGGGGGGATGAATTAATGTGAGGCTCTTTTAACACTTCTTACAAAACTTTATTTAGGAACCACCATTTAATCATTTCTTCCATTCACAGTTATTTGTTTGCATGTAAATATACATCAAAAATAAAGAAATATAAAAATCCACAATAATGAACACAAGGAACACCAGATATATGTGCAAGTTTCTGTTGTATTATATGTTACAGGAGACTACAATATCGGGGGTTTATCAACACCAACTGAAAAGAGCACCAAATCAAAGAGATCACCAAATCTCAATAAAAAACCCATATTGCAGATTGTAGCACCAACTAAGAAGAGGAATCCAACCCTCAAGTACAAGACCTAGCTTGTAGACATAATACAATTTGTCAACATGTACGCGACCTGTCTATACTGCAACACATGTATGTATGTGACCTTTCTGTACAGCAGCACCTGTTTGTACACGACCTCCTCCACTTTCATCCTGTGTACACCTTTAGAAATCTAGGGTTTATGAAACTTCACAACTTCTTCCCTTCAGACCCTTGTTACCTCTGTCACATCCACCTGTAACCTATCATTGTAACCATCCTATCACTACCCAACCTGTACCATCATCAACCACAAGAAAATCTAGAACATCCAACAACCTATGCATGTTCTTCATGCATACATCATCACACAACATAGATATCCCTCAACTATATCAGAATATAAAAACTCAACCAACCAACCAACATCTTCCATATCCAAAAATCATAACAACTACACAAGGAATGCTTCAAGCATTCACCATACCATGAGTATATGTAAGAATCAAACCAATATGTAACTATACCAGAACTTTTGTAACATATATGAACCCATAGACTGTTGTCCTGGGAAGTTGCTTCAGAGTTTAGGAACCTGGCACCAACACTTACTCAATATTTTCATGTCCTTTCCATGTATATGCGACATGTGCTTATTTATCATGTGTATGTATGTGCCTTGGCCGACTATAGCCCGCATATATCTTCAAAAAACTAGTATTTTTTTAACCTTCAAAACTTACTGCGTCAAATTTCCTTGCTACCTTAGACTTGCGGAACTTCTGATGCGTTCATGAGTACCTATAATAAACATTCCACCAAAAATAGATCTTCAATATGCTCAAGAGATTCACACTCATAAGAGACCCTTTCTCTCTTATTTATACTTCTCCAAGTATCTTCCTCTAGTGTTTATTATTTAACCAACTTCCTTATTTTTGGGATAACCCACTTCTAACCAATGTATCTACTTAAAACCACTTTATCCATAAATAGTAGACTCTCCACTTCTAGTTGCAACTACTTTATGTTTAATTGTTTTCTTGTTGCAACCACTTAACCGATGAATGAACACTTTGACTAGTCAACCTTTTTCTAGGAGCTTCTAGAATAATTTTGCTTCATTGACCTTATTTTACCTTCTAGGGGATTCTAGATAACTCATGAGGGTTCTCCAACTTCAAAAAGACATAAATTTCTAACCGTGGGGAGTTATGTGGTGTTCCACATATCACCAGAGATGGGATGATATGTACCATCCATCTAGAATGATATCACATACAAAGTTATTGATCTTGATTGCATTATCCCTCCATCAATTTTGTGTTCCCTAATCAAAATGTTGGGGCTAACCATTTGTACTTCTCAAAGCATCTTCTCATGAGGGCTTTCATCATGAGGGGACCAATTTGGACTTCATCCATTTGGCACTTCCTATCAATCATGACATGACATCAAAGATACACCACTATGAGAACACATGAAATCAACCCTTTGACATCGTTTACATCAATGAAAACATAATACAATATCCAATAACTCAATGATACAAGAACATCATTATGACAACACTTGACATGAATTCTTTGACATCAATGACAACATAATACAACACATTATTGGGTTTGATTTTTGTCTTCCATTCTTTTTTGGCTTTCTTTTGATCTCTCTATTGCATTTTGTGTTTTGGGATTTAGAACTATTTTTTCCAAGTGCATACGATCTGTCCTTTGACAATATATGCATACATACACTCATTTTATATTAGAGTAGATTGTGTACATACACACCTTTATAACAGGCAAAAGCGTGTATAACTCGGCAAGTGTTTTTTTTTAAATTTGGGTCATACACCTTTCCCTATAAGAGACAAAGGCACACAAAATAGCTCATATAATCCCCCTACACTGATTAAAGGAACATAAAATATCTTATATATGTTACCTATAATGGAGAAAGTCGTCTTTGCCTCCAAAAAAGTGACTTTTTTGCTTGTTCTTTAGCCTTTTTAAGCCCTGTTTTGGGCTTTTTGTGGTTCTTTTTTGGGCATTTTTTTCCCAGAACCTCTTGTGGCCTATATGAGGAAAATCATCCAAATTTAAATGATTTTTTTTTTATTATCCTTTTTGGATTCCTTTTTATCCATTGGATTGCATAACTTTAAGACTAGTCTTGTTCTCAGTATCTCGATATCCTGATCGTTATTGTGGTCATTTTTTTAACTTGAGTTGGTATTTAAGTTAGATACTTTTATTTTGTGATTTCCATTGTATTTTCATTCATAAAAAACACAATTTCCTTTCTTTCATCATCTTTTGTTAGTTTTTTCTTTAGTAGAAAATGAACAAAATGACAAAAAAAACTAGTTTTCTGCTAGTCAGGTTTCTTTCTTTTTGTTGCATTATTTTGCGTTATATTTGAAAAAGAAAAATATATTAGCATAGGATTTTTTTTTCTTCTCATATTGAAATAATTTCAAAAAAAATTTAACAAATAACATCCTTTTGTTTTCTTCTTTTTCTTTTCTCAAAAGGTTGCATTGTGCATTTTGAATTAGAAAGAGAACAATTTGCATTTCAGGGTTTGAAACATTGTTCATGCATTTTTATTTTTTGAAACTATTTTTCATTGAAGAATTAGTTTAAAGTTTTCTTTTCCATTTTTATTACAAGTTTAATTTTTGAAAGAGTCTCAAACAACATCAATGTCATTTCCATTTCCTTTGAGTAAAGAAGAGTCGCTAAAATGAACGCTAAACTAAGAATTTACTAGACTTTGTTTCTAGGGTTCATGAACAAGTTTAGGGTTATGGCCTTGGACTAGGATTGGAGAGATATATATCTAAGGTTTCTAAACAAATATAAGAGTATGATATAGGGATAATCGAATCCAATTTTCGTATAAGTATATCCAAGAGTCTCCTCTAACACAAGACTTAAACATGAGTTTTTGTAAGGAAGAGTCAAGGATATAACCCTTCTGAGGA
The DNA here is from genome assembly GCA_009831015.1 of Picea engelmannii. Taxonomy (NCBI): domain Eukaryota; kingdom Viridiplantae; phylum Streptophyta; class Pinopsida; order Pinales; family Pinaceae; genus Picea; species Picea engelmannii. The sequence continues at coordinate 1,683,902 of ML781207.1, read as the reverse complement.
TTGAATGAGCATTGTGCAAAGATCGTATTTTGGGAGTTTCGATACTACCTAGACCTCCTTGAGAGGAATTATTTTTTAAGCTTCTATATTTGTTACCCTTCCCATACATTCGATCTCGATTGTTGACTCTACCCCCCAGGTGTTGACTACGATTTGGTATCCGTAATTATTTCTCCTAGGTTTCTTAGAGGTGAATGGAAGGGATTTCCCATGGTACCTGAGGAAGACACCATATTATGCTACTAATACCCCTGGAGGGTTCCGCATGAAGTGAGGGATACTTGTACCAAGTAGGGCTAGTAGGAGGAGGTTGGGGTATCTCTTCACTCCTTTGTTCATTGGCCTTGGGACTTGATCAACCTGTACTAGTTTTCGAAAGGTACCTTTCAACCTTTTCATTACTTTGGACTCATAATCTTATCCAACTGGGCTGAAGTTTTAGAGAATTTTTTGGGGGGGGATTTTTCTCTTAGGAATTTTGAGTGGAGTGCTTATTTGTATAATTGGCCTTAGCTTGTGCCTGTACCACTTCCTTTGGATATTTTATTCAAGGAGGTCGACCAATCACTCCATTGATTAGGAAGGACCCATGGTATTTATCTTGAAAGTGTGGAGATGCCTCCTAGAAGGCATAGGTTTTTACACAACTAGTTCCCCATAGTCAATATGTGATAATTTTTTGGACGTGAACAATCCTACAAGGGATGAAACTGTTCATAATAATATCATGGCCAAAGTTCTTGATGATACCTACCAAGGGACCCCTTCCCAAGGGGATTCTTGTTTTATTCCTTTATTTGGAAATGTTGGTTCCCCCTTCATGACCACTTTGAACATCCTTGGGTTGAATGTAGGACTATCGGTTTGGTTGTGAACCACTATGAATGTCTTGAATGCTCTTGATCCTTCTCTTATAATCACCTTATATCATGGACATTGAAGGGGTGTTGATACTTTACCTTCATCGTCAATGAATTCTACTTCTCCTCCTTCTCCCTCTTCTAGTGAAAGTCTAGCTACTAGTAACAAGAAGTATAAAAGGAATAGGAAGAGGAAGATTAAGAGTAAGAAGTCGCCAACCTTTGGAAGAAATGTTGGAGATGTGCAACCAACTGTTGCTAGTCATTCTAGGAGAAAAATTCTAGTCTCTATGATTCATATTGGAATTAGTTCACCAACCTTTACGAGTCATGTTGGATATCTGCAACCAACTGCTAGAAGTCATGATAGGGGAAAGATCCATGTCCCTGCGAGTCATATGGTAGTTCAATTAACATCCTTTGTAATTCGTGTTGGGAACATGAAACCAACTTATGTGAGTCATGTTCTAGATATGTCAAAAACCTCTCAGAGTCGTGCTGAGGACAAGAAACCAACCTATGCAATTCATGATGGGGGAATCAGTTTAGTTGTTTCAAAGTCATATTGGATAATGGTCACCAACATCTACAAGTCATGTTGGGAGCATGATCACCGAAAAGTACAATTCATGTTGGGGAATCGATATTATTGAGAATTGTAGGATTAAACCACAATCCAACACCTAATCGTGAGAAGGAAATATTACATTAGCTAATTGCAAAAGAGAGAGAGGAGAGAGAAAAACAGAATCAATATTCATACATAAGAGACTAAGAAACCAAGTCTAATCACAATGTATTAATCCTTGGTAATGATTAAAATATATAGTACTCTCCACATGAGGAGTAATTCACACTAGGTTGGGATTTCCATGTTCATGCTCAAGTAGAAAAGTAACCTATTCCACTTGAAACAGTTAACTAAATTCAAAAGTATCTAATAATAAGAAAAAATGTCAAATATGTAGTTTAAACTCAAGTGAGAAATCCACATGTAGTCATCATGCATTTCAAAATAGAAAAACTCTACTAAGATGCATGCATGTTGCATGTGTCTCCTCAGATGCATGCATGCTACATGTAAGAGTGTCTGCATGTGGATCCTTCAATGCATGCATGTTGCATGCAAGAGTATCTACATGTGGATCATTAGACACATGCATGTTACATGCATCTCCTAAGATGCATGTATGGTGCATGAAAAAGTGTCTGCATGCAGCTCCTAATATGCACACATGGCACATGCAAAAGTATTTGCATGTAGATCCTAATATGCATGCATGGTGCATGCAAAAGTGTCTCCATGCATGCATGGTACATGCAAAAGTGTCTACATGTGATTCTAAGAAAATGAGTATGTCACTGAGTATGTAGTTGACCATCTACCCCAACAAGAAGTGTAGATGAATAAGGTGTAAGCCCAATAGGGTGTAAGCCCAATTTCCCTTGTAATATTTGTAAGGGAGATAACCTTACTCATTTGTTCCCTATTATTTATGTATTACAAAGAGTGTGGTCCTTGTCTAATGACCCTTCTAGTTCCGAGTCATCTTTGGTTTCCCAACAATCTATTCAACGGGTGGTTGATGAAGTGGTTGTGATGATGGGATATTTAGTTGTTCTTTCTCTTCTTTTGGGGATTGATGTGTCCCTTTACCATGTTATCTCACATCCTTTTCAACCAAAGGTTGAGGAAGTTGTCAAGCCGATGCAATCCTCGACAGATCCCACTCTTCTCTTGGAGAGTAACAAGTATTCCAAAGTGATTGATCCATATTTATAAATGGAGCAAAATGAAATACATATGTATAAAAAAGAAATACACAGAGATAAAATAATACTTGACTTCTATTAATAAAGAGAAAATGCTAAAACTGTAAAAATCTAGACTGAAACAAACTTGCTTGAATGGTGGCAACTTATCTCTGAGAAGAAATGTGATGGCTACACTCATTCTCAAGAACATGAGTACAATGAGGCTTCAAATGAATTTTTAAGATAAAAAATAAATAATAAAACCCTATGCATCCAAAACCCTAGCCTCAGGAGATGAAAAACCAAAAGGTTTGTGGGTCACGATGGGAATAGTTGATACGTCAACTTCACAAGGACGTAACTTATCCATATGATCTCCATTTTGGGTGCTCGTTACACAGTTGGAAATTTATGAATGAGGAGTACATATCAAATTCATACTACCATCTACATTTGGATACATTCTATGCACCGTCGATCCAAAAAAACATTTTTTAGGGCCTCAGAATGGCCCCCAGAGTTTGGCACCCAAAAAACGATAAAAGAACTGTCAAAATGGAAAAAATTTCTTTGATCCAGTGCAATATGTGGGTGGCCACCGATATCGAATTGGATAAGTCCTACCCCCTTATGAAGAAATGGTATCCATTTCATTGAGAACCCTCATCATATGGGGAAACTTCTGTTGAACTTAGCCCTGGGTGAGCCACTTGCCTTGGTCTAGAAGCTTCCCTACTTTAAAAACCTGATAAAGCTAGATCATTTATTGGAGAGTGTCGTTAACCTGAGTGTATCTGATATGATCAATGGGTTCATGTTCCATGCAATGAGGTTTGAGTATCAAATTCTCTGAAATATTTGATGTTTCCAATAATGGTGGGAAGTATGGCTGAACGAGGTCCACATTGAACACTGGGTGTAGGCCAAGGAAGGTGGGAATAATTAGCTCAAAATCATGTTCACTCACAATCTTGGTGATGGTATAAGGTCCATAGTGAAGTGGATGAAGATTTCGATGGGGACCTATAAGGTGATCTTCCTAAAAATGCAACCATACGTTGTCTCTCACCAGAAACTTGTGTGGAACCTGGTGTTGATCATAGCACTTCTTGTACTTAGCATTGGTTTTCTGAAAAATGTCATGGACCTATTGGTGAATGTGTTGAATCCATTCAATGAACTTGGTTTCTTTGTTAGCCTCAGACTCAACATGGTAAGATTTGTGTGGTCGCAAGGGGTATTGTGACATCAATGGGACCCAAAGGTTGAAATCCCAGCCACATATGAAAAGGGTTGTGGTCGGTCGAGTTATGGAGAGATATGTTGTAGTTATGCTAGGCATAGGGAATACTCTCATCCAATGCACATGGATTCTTGGAGTTATAGATGCACATGATATGAAACATCATATTATTAATGATCTATGTCTAGCCATCATATTGGGGGTGGAAGGAAGTGAATTTGGTGTTCTTGGTGTCCAACAGTGACCAAAGGATTGACCAAAATGTGGTGAGGAACACGTTGTATCGATATGAGATGATGTTCTACCATATCCCGAAATGTACCGACACTTGTTCAAAGAAGAGATTGGTTGTGGCCTTTGTTGTGATACTCTTCTTGAAAGTTGTTAGAATGCTGTTATCAAAAAACCAATTAACAACCACAAAAACACAATAATTTCCTTGATTGGTTGAAGGAAGTCCTGACATGTAGTCCATCAAGATGGATTCCCAGGGCCTATCAAGAGAAGGAAGAGGATTTTACAAGCCTTGCTTCTTGGTGTCTAGTTTGGAAATGGTGCATGCAATAAAGGACCTGATATACTTCCTGACATCCTATCGAATTTTTGGCCAATAGAAATTCTTCTTTAGTACTTCCACAGTCTTTTCCATGCCAAAATGTCCTTTCATTTGACTGTAGTGATCTTATGAAATCATCTTCTCCCTCTATATTGAAGGAACATAGAGATGGATGAGATGGCATAACAACCCATCCTGAAGGTGAAATTCAATGACAATCACTCTGGTACCCATTAACTGGTACAGGGTAGCGAAGTCAAGATCTCTCTTGTAGATTTGGGGCCACTTGGAAGCCTCATGTCCAGGGGAGTGGAGAAATGTGGTGAGGGAGGAAACTGGAGGTCGACTGGGGTATTCAGTGACATGATTGATGCTATATGTCTTATATTTGATGTTTATATGGAAATACTACAAGTATGTGGACCACTTCTCATGGTGGTCGTTCTACAATTTACTTTGTGTCTGTATGAATTACAAAGTCTTGTTATTAGTGTGGATTATTGTCTCCTTCCTAAGAATGTAATGCTTCATTGGTGGAAATCTTGTACAATAGAATACATTTCTTTCTCATATGTGAGGTACTTGCAGATGAAATTTTTTAGTGTCTCACTATGGCATGCCATTGGATGACCATGTTGAGTGAGAACTGTGCCCACAACATAGTCTGAGGCATCGGTCTCAATCTTGAAAGGTTGTTGCAGATCATGTAAGGAGAGTATTGGATTTGAGAACAAGTGATGTATCATATCATTGAATTCTTATTGTTGTGACTTACCCCACACAAAATTTTCCTTGACACCACCCTTGGTTACTTGGCTGAGAGCCCATGCAATATGGGAGAATCCCAACACGAACCTACGATAGAAGTTGGAAAGTCCTAAAACACTATGAAGATCGGTCAATGTGGTCGGGGCTAGATAGTCACGAATGACCTAGATATTGGATATATCCACATGCACACCATGTTCATCAACAATGTATCCTAGGTCTTGGACCATGTTCATTCCGAAGGAGCATGTTTTCAAATTATCATAGAAATTATGTTATTGCAAAGTGTAAAGGACCTATTGAATATGTTGCAAGTGTTCCTCCCAAGTATTTATGAACATGAGGACGTCATCCAGATATAACACCACAAAATAATTGTTTAAGGGCCTCAATATATCATCCTTTAACCTCATGAAAGTTTCTAGAGAATTGGTTGAACCAAAGGGCACGACTAGCCATTCGAAAAGACCTTATTTGGACTTGAAGGAAATATTCCATACATGAGTTTGTTATATTGGGAGTTGGTGGTAGTCAGACTTCAGATCAATCTTAATGAAGTACTTGGTCCCCTTGAGCTAGTCAAGAATGTCATCAATTTATGGAATTGGGTACCAATTTATGACAATGATTTTTTTTAGGGCCCTGTATTCAATACAGAGTCTTCAGGTTCCATATTTCTTTTGCACAAGTACAATTGGGATTCAATAGGGTGATGAGGTGGTTCAGATGTGCCCAGTTTGAAGAAACTCTTGGATTCGATACTTGATTTAATTTTCCATCAAAGAGCAGTTATATACTGACCCATTGGGTAGTGGTTCACCGGGGGTTAGATTGATTGAATGCTTGACCTGACAGTGAAGTGGTATATCGGTGGGTGAGGATAAGATGTCTTTGTATTATTCCATGACATTTTCCACATGTTTATATTGTGTGGAAAGGGCCTGTGTAGAAGCCATGGATATGGAGGTGACCTTATGTTCACCTTGAGAGAAAATCATGAAGAAGACAAATTTCCCATTCTGGGAAATGACCTTCCTGAATTTCTTAGCAGATATCAAAGAAATAGTGGACAATGGAGGTACCTATGGTATCCTATACAATTGTCTACCCAAAGTAATAATAACACTACGAGGTCTAGACTCATATACAACACGACAATTCCACAAGTATGGCTGGCATAAAAGAAAATCACAAACTTCAAGGGTGGTAATATCACACAATACCTCATCCTTGAAGGGATTGATGTCATAGGTTAGGTGACATTGTTGTCTCACATGAATATATCTCCCTTATCTGAGCCACCTTATGGTATAAGGTTGCATGTGTGGTTTCATCACTAGGTCCAATCGCTTGACGACCTCTACTGAGATCAAGTTCTTTTCACTTCCACTATTGACAATGAAATGTAGTAGAATCCCATTCACTGACATATCCAATTGAAAAAGGCACTCACCTTCCTCCAATTATTTTGGTTCAATTGCTTGGACCTTAGTAGTAGAGATAGCGGCACTGGGTTCTACATCAATGATATTCTTCCCCTTGTCTAGATCATATTCAAAGATGAAACTTTCCTCTAATTTTGAGGCTTTCACCTCGGCCACCAACGACTTCTTCGAGTGACAGTTGTCAGTGTTATGTCAGGAAAATTTATGAAATTCACACCACTTCCCAGTGTCTTTATTCGTCTTCTGAGTACCCTTCCTTATTTTCGGTTTGGACTAGTTTTTTTGAGGGGGTCCATCCTTTTTCTTTCCTTTGTTCTATGGGTTGGGGCCGCCTTTTCCCTACTTCTACTGTGAGGAATTTGCAAATCCAAACTCTCTCTTGTTTTGTTTAAATTTATGCTCGATTATGACAACATATTGATAATCTGCGCCCAAAGATTATATGTCCATAAACTCCATTTATATTTGGATGTATCTATGCAGAATTTCATGGTACTTGAGCACCATATTTCATTCTAAGTATTTGATACCCAGCTTGGTGCACAAGGTATGAAAAATATTTGTGAACTCGAGTACTATCTGGTCCCTTTCCTGTCGCAGGGTGGTCCATGTCGTATATGGGTCATCATAGCTTCCAATAGGGTAGTATTGTTCCTTAATAACATCCCTGAAAGAATCCTAAGTGGGTGCAACCCCAAATATTTTAGATTCCCAAGCGGAAATTTTCTCACAACAAGTCTCCCACCAATCCTTGACATGGGGGACAACCTTAAGGAGCACAAAGGTAATATTTTCTCTAGCGGAAAAATTGTGGACCAAAAAATACCCTTATAGCATATTCAACCATTTATCTATGATGTTCGCATATATATGACCTTCAAATACAAGAATATAAAAAATTACTTGTAACTTGAAGGGGGTGACACCTCCAAAGTGGTTGTTTGATGAATATATGTTTCTTGTTGGAAGCCATCGAGGGATCTGTGCAAAATTATCCATCATCTTGTTCCTTTGTTGCATAGGGGCTTCCTTGAGTAACAATTTAAAAGGATATCCTACTACTTCATCTCTCTTCTCTTACCCCATGGGAGGTCATCGGGTTCAACGAGGATGGTCTTTCAAGGAATCAACTACTTCAATTCCCAACTCCTTGTACCCTAGCCACATTGGGGACATGCACATAGAAAGAAATAAAAATAAGACCGCTCTGATACCACTAATTCATATTTATAAATGGAACAAACTGAAATACATATGTATAACATATAAATACACAAAGATACAATATAACTTGAGTTCTATTAATAAATAGAATATTTTGAAACTATAAAAGTGGAGACTAAAATAAACTTCCTTGAATAGTGGCAACTTATGCTTATCTCTGAGAAGAGATGTGAAAACTATGCTCATTCGAAAGAAGATGAGTACAAAGAGGCTCCAAAGGAATTTTTAAGATAAAACATAAATGAAAAAACCCTAACCCCGAGCGATGAAACACCAAAAGGCTTGTGCTCCCTGATGGGAGTAGTTGATATGTCAACTTTTAGAGGGAATAACTTTTACATATGATCTTTGTTTGGGGAGATCGATACATCCTTGGAATGGTATGACCGAGGAGAACATATTTGTTAGTTTCATTGACTCCCTTCTCAGGTTATCTGAGTTATTGACCCAGGGTTCATGTCATTCGAGGTTCCAACAATTCCTCTAACTATCGACCCTCCTGGTAAACAAGAAGGCAATGCAGCACCCGGAAGGGACTATGCAGTCTAACTCGAGATAGCTAAGGATGGTTGACTGTAAGACTCAGGTGTTTACAGCCTAGGATAGAGTAGGAGATAAGGGTTTCTCGATTAAGGCCCTATTCTATGAACTGTTACTGTAATCTACTTGTTCCCAATAATCGCATGCATATAACTCAAAATACAAACATATTCTAATAATGTGTTTGGTTATTCATCAATCGTAGTCATCTATTGCTTGAAATAAGTTAAAGATATGAAAACATTCAACACATTACACAGATGTTACCGTGTTTCACCCCTCTTGGGATATGTCCACAAAGATTTGGCTCTTGGCTCTTTTATTATATTAGTTCTTGATCTCCCTGTGCCATGCACTTACAATTCTCCGCAAAAGTGGGTAAGATCTATGTGAGGCGAACTAGATCGCACCAGGCTCTGCAGCCTGTGGTCTAATCCTCAGATCTACTTTCCCTCATATCTTTCTTTCTCAAAAGCTTACAAAACTTGGTTCATACAATTCAAAACCCTCACGTATTGCCAACAACAATACTCAAAAAAATCACTCAGTAACAATCGCAATCTTCCTAAGAACTAACATAAAATCAACAATGACAACAATAACAACCACCACATATGATACTTTCGTATCTATATTTATACATTTCGGGCTCTTCAACCACTTATAGAATATTACCAAAACCCTAACCCTTCTTATTCTAGGTTTTTCTCCCATCCACGTGTTATTCTTCCTCCAGTTGTCGCTTCTCTTTGTGCATGCTTTCTTGCATTCGCACGTGATGATCTTTTGCCATTTGTCACTTCAGATTCCTGCATGCTTTCTTTCCCATGATCGTCCTTCTTTCCACTTTGTCCTGGTGCTAACATGCCCCCAACATTTACATTTGACTCGTCCTGAGTCACCTAATTGTGTTGTGCTTCCTCGATCTCCTTGGTGATTGTCTGGAACTTCTCCTGCATTTCTGTTGCTTTTGTGAGTGCCTGCGCGGTTTTCTCTTTGATAATATCAATTGTTTTCACTACTACTTATTCGCTTATCAGTACTGCACATTCCAGCTGAGTCTGTGCAGATTGTGTTCTGGCTTCTTCTTCCTACTCCAATACTACTGCTATCTGTTCCTGCACCATTTCTATTTGAGCCTAACACTCCTGTTTCTGTGTTTGTGCAGTGAGAAGTCCTACCTGTAATTTATTTAACTCTTGTGTCCCCTTGACCCATTCTGGGATTGCGATGGTTTTTTGTTTCTACTTGAATTCTTGGATCATTCCATTGATCCTTTCCTCCTCCTTGTCCCATTGTTGGACCTGTGGGTCCTCTTCCAGCTTTGTCTAGAGTTGCACTACTTTATCCAACAAGTCGGTTGTTGTGCTGACCTGTTTTTCCAGCTCCTATAGTTGCACTGTTGCTTCCTGCTTCCTCTACTCCTTTACTGTTGGTGGAGTGGTTGGTCATCTATCCATAGAGAGTCTCGATCTCCTTCTGATACTGATCAATTGCCTCTGCAATCTGATTAATCTTTTCTTCTATTGGGAGTTCACTTCCTTGCGCAGCAGTTGGAAGTTTCCCAAAAATGTCTTCCACTCTGCGTTCCAAATCATTCCTGCGTTCCTTTTCCTCCTGCGTTTTAGATTTGACCTGCACGCAAACTGTTTCCATTGTTTCCTTCTTCTTTGTTTTTTTCTTTAGCTCAACCACATTTTGATGTGATCAAGACTATATCTCATGGTGAATGCTAACCTGCAATTGGTATAAGGTCTTCTCTGGCATCCCTGTTAGGACCAATTGGATCTGATCCAAATCTTTTAGTGGTGTTTTTCCCACAATCTCATCTATTCGTAGCATTCTTGGCTTCATGTAAACCATGGAATGTGGTTTTGGAAGAACTGATTTGTGTTCTACTACCCCCATTATTTCTGTGGTCCATGCGCTCGATGGATTTATGCCTCTGTTGCTACTTGTAATCTGGGATTCTCTCAATTTATTCAGGATTTGCACCATTTCTGCCAGCTCCTTCCGCATTTTATCCCTATGGTGCACTGCATGATCAAATTCCTCTGTGAGACAATCCTGGACCATTCTGGAAATCATCTTGCCATCGTCCTCTATGATTGTGTATTTTGGTGGTGATCATTGTTCCTTTGATTTCTTGCGCACACCTATTTCCCCTACATCGGGTCTCTTAGTTCCCCTTGGTTCTTGTGTGATGGGTTTCATCGCGGTTTCCTATTCTTCGTTAGCTAGGTTTTGTCGTTCATTGGTTGGCTGAGTGGTTTTTTTTCTCCCCTTCTGGGTCCCTGGCTGCTCTGAGCTGCCCTCTGTCTGAGTCGACTTGATTTCGCCCATTCTTGGTTTCTTGGGTACTGGGACTTGTGGAGGCTCTGTTTTTGGCTGCGGAGCCCCTCCTTCTGTTGTTTGTCCCAGTACTTCTCTGGGTATGGTTGGGATCTTCCATTCATCTAGCCACTCATGGATGATCATGTCAATGTCTCCCTCGGTGATGCAATAGTACATCTATAGCCACTGTTTATGTGGGTCCTTTCTTGGTTGTATCCACATGGCTTATTGTCTAGCCCAAAAATTGGCGATGCCCCCGAATCATGCAACAGCCTCTGGTGTTATCCTACATGCTTGGTTGATTGATTCCTGCATTTCTTGTATGTAAGCTTCAAATATAATTCCATTTTCCTTCTTATGCTTGGCTAGTGGTGTGGATTTCAAGACACGATATCTCACTCCTCTTGGTTGTGGTGTGGTATAGAAGCTGACGTGGTCCGATTCTTTCCATCCCATGAAGGCGATGAGAGTAAGAAGCCAGAAGTAGTGAAATTCCATACCTTATTCTTGCACGTCTTTACATTCTATTTGGAACAAGATTGACAGATATGGTGCCCAGCTCATGAAGGTGCCTTCTGCTCACTAAGCTGCAACTGTGATAACTCCTGTTGGTACTTCATCTTTACGGAATTTTCTTAACAGTTTGCATGCTAATATCTTTACGGCATTCACTAGATTTTTATGCCTCTTGTTCCCCTATCAATGCCATATTTCTTCTTCATTTCTTCTTCTAATGATTTTTCCTTGGACTTGTCATCTAGTATCAGCGCAAAATCCATACCCTGGATGGGTAGTCCTGTAATTTGTGTAATAAGTTCAATAGTTATGGGGATGGGTTTATCCAGCCATACATCCCCTCCATGTGTAACTGCTAAAAGTTGTTTGATGCATGCCGACGCATATTGTCCTCTGCCAAAGTGTGGTATCATCAACAATCCTAGGATTCATGTTCTGTCCAATCCGGCTTCCCACTTGCGTGGCTTGGTGATAGTTCCTCCGAGAGGGTTCACAACTATTGTCTCCGAAAAGACTTGTGATGCAAGCTCTGGATAATTTCTTTCATCCTCTACGTCATGGTCGAAAAACTTGAGCTTCCCGATGTGACCCAATAGCTGTGAGTCCACTTGTATGCCTTCTGGTGTGCGAGGTAGCACAATCTCTGCAACTGGTTTCTTTCAAGGCAAGCTCGGTATCTGAATCCTATCTTTCAGCTATGTTGGCTGGTTCGAATTTCCAGCAGCTTTTAGTTTCTCCTTCGCCATCCATTCTTCCCAAGCTTTGCCCATTTCGCCAATCGGCTCGTCCAAAAAAGAAAAGATTGGGATGGGTATTTGTGGAACATCTGGTTGGAGCTCTACTTTTAGGTTTTGTGTGCTTCTATTTATTTCCATGGATGCTTCAGCATTTTCTGGTTGTCCTTCCTGATGAGTTCCTATTACTTGATTTTGAAGCTCCTGCGATGTTGTCAGCGTATCCTCTTTCATAGTTTTCGCTTGGGGTTGCGGGATCTATTCTTGGATCAGTGTTGATTTGACTGGAATATCCTCTGACGATGTAATTTCGTCAATATCAACGATCTCCAGTGGTTGTTGCTCATTTTCTTCTCGTGTTCCTTGCGACCTAGTTTGAACCCTAGTTCATCTGACTGTCTGGCCTTGTTCTTTGATATTTGGTGGTGCCATACTAGTGTCTGTCGGACATTTGTTTGGTTCAAATATATCGAATAAGCTCTGTGATCTCTCTCTGTGCATTCGGACTGCTATTTCTCTTTCTCTGTTCTTCTTTTAAGAATAGACTAATTGTTTATGTGCTAGTGTGTTGTATGGGTGTGCCATGAGGCTTGTTGAGGGAACCTCCTACCTTATGCAATTAATTCATCGCAAGTGTGGGTTCAATGCATCAGCGGTGGTTTCGTACCTTCCATTATGGATACTTTGTCATTGCTAGCTGACGCGTTTAATGCGACATCCCATACGTCCTTTCCTTGCTTTAATTCTTCCTCATGTTGTCCCGTCAGTGTGATTTTGCTGACTTTACTTTTCCTTCTTGTTTCCCTTTCTGATATGGCCATTGTATTTTCCCTCACTATTTTTGTGTTTCGTATGCGACTTGTCCGTCATCCCACATGCTATTTTTAGGCTCTCTCTTTTTTTTTTTTTAACTGCGCGGTGGGTAGTCGACTATCTTTGTATAGCTTCAGCCGGATCGCGTTGATCATTCCTCTGAGATCTATTCCTACTAGATCTTTCAACTGTACAACTCCTCCATCCATGAAAACTTTTAGCTCGTATGGTTCTATCCAATGCATCCTTAGCTTCCCTGGGTGCTGCAACACTTTACTGTCGTAGAGAAATACTAGATCTCCTTCCTTGAACATATTTCTCTTGATGTCATAGTCATTCCACTCTTTGTCTCTCACTTTCTGTACTTGTTGATGGAATCTTGCCAAGATTAGGTCTTCCTCCATTGACAGTAATTGATCCAATCGTTCCTGGATTACACCTCGTTTTGTCATCTGTGTGATAGCTGCTACATGTAGACTAGGTATTAGAAATTATAACGGTACTACTGCTTCTTGACCATAGACCAATTTGAATGGTGTGTGACCTATCAAATTTTTTCATGTGGTTCTATACACCCATAGCACTACTGGTACATTGAGATCCCAATCATCCATTTTGATGTTACATATCTTCGTCAGGGCGTTCTCTAGAATTTTGTTGAAGGCTTCTACCATGGCATTAGCCTGTGGGTGATACAGTGTGCTTTTTTGGTGATGAACTTTGAACTCTTAAAGCATCACTCATATGGGGTTTTTGATGCAGTGCGTTCCTTGGTCGCTCATTAGAAATCTTAGGCACCCAAATCTAGTAATTACCTGTTCAAAAATAAAGTGGGCAGCTATCTCTGCGCTGCAATATTTTACTGGTGCATCTTCCACCCATCTCATTAAGTATTCCATCGTGGTGATAATGTATCTCGCCCCTGTTCTCTTGGTTTAATGGGTCCCACAAAGTCTATTTCCATCGCGGTTTAATGGGTCCCACAAAGTCTATTTCCCATTTTTCAAATGCCTGAAGTGTCACTTGCAGTTGTAGTGGCATCTCATCCCTTCTGTTGGGTTCGCCAACCAATTCACAGACATCACATTGCTGACAATATTCTTTCGAGTCTCAATGGATTGTTGGCTACCATAATCTTGTGCATAGTACCTTCTGCGCGATAGATTTTCCTGCATAATTCCCTCCTGCTATTCCTTTGTAGGCTTCTGCTAAAATTCTTGGTCATTCATGGGCTATTACGTATCGTCATAATATGTTATCTGCGCCCATTTTATATAGATTCCCTGCGATTAGTTGATAGTCGATTGCGCAAACTACCAGGTTTTTTTTCTACGCAGTGGTATATCCCTGCAGCACAATACCTGTGCTCTAGTATTGGATGATTTATGCGAAGTAATCGTTAGCAATCTGTACTGAGAAGAGTTGTGCATTTGGAAAGTTGTCTTCCAAATTCATTGGTTCCTCTCCATTTGTGACCCTTGATAAGTGGCCAGGATCTGCATTCAGTTTCCCTGGTTTGACTATTACCTCGAAGTCAAATTCTTGAAATAGCAGTAACCATCGACATATTCTCCCCCCCAACACTGGATTGTTAACTAGGTATTTCAGGGCTGAGTGATCTGTAAACATATTAAAGTGTTTTCGCAATAAGTAATGTTTGTATTTTTGTAGTGCGTAAACCATAGCTAAGACTTCTCTTTCTGTCGTGTTATAATTTTCTTCTGAGTCTGATAATTTCCTACTTGCGAACGCTATCAGGTGATCCAAGTCTCCTGTTCCTGGTTGCGCTAAAATAGTTGAAAGTGCTATTGTTGATGCATCTACATGTACATGGAATGTCTTCTCCCAGCCTGGAAATACCAATATTGGTGCGGTGACCATATTTTCCTTCAGGGTATCCAGACCGTGTTGGCACTCGTCGTTCCATTGATACTTAGTATCCTTCCTTAACATTTTTTTCATAGGCACTGTAATCTGCATGTAACCTTTGATGAATTTCCTGTAGTATCTCATATTTCCTAATGTAATTTCTTTGTCCCCACAAAGCCTTATAAAACACACGCTAAAATAAAGAATAAAGAAAAAGGTATGTTGTACAATTTAATCTTCAACATTTAACCATAACTTATTCAGCATAAATAAAAATTTATCCACAGCATGAAAGTAAATCACTTAACCATCACGTAACACAACCTAATCACTAAAATACATACCTTTGTCTGATGCTAATTCCCAATCTTCGGTTGTCCTCTCTGTTGCTCTGCCCAAAACTCTACCCAAAACCAAATCTTCCTCCTTGCCAGCTAGGAACAGAGCCTGTATGGCTCCCTAGCTCCAAGATTCCATGAGGATTCCTGGCCCCTGAGCCCAAAACTCCCAACAACCTGGTGCACCCCTGTAACAGTCCACCCAAACTCCAAAACCAGAAAATACCAACCAAGAAATACAGTCTCTAATCTCCAATAATGCTTCCTCTTCCCCAAATTTCCAAAATATCCCCTTTTCTTGAATGCCTGTCCCCCTCATATCCCCCTCCATTCACCGCCTCCTACCCTCCTTTAATGCCACCCACCTTATCCCTCCATTTAATACCTTACCCCTCCATTCATTGCTTCACCCCCTGCATACGTAAAGTTTTATAATAATGAATTAAAAGTTATTAAGTATTTAATTCTTTACCCTAAACATTAAATGTGTTAATCAATCAATTAACTAATTAATCAACATATATTAAACATTAATTAATTAATTAATTAATTAATATTATTAATAAATAATCATTATTTAACTAATACACATTAGGAAGGTTAATTATTTAATTAATTATACTTGGTAAATCTTAAGCAATCATTTAGCTAGGGTTGTTACATACACCCACCCTTCAGGAAACTTCGTCTTGAAGTTAAAGTATTTTATTATACACGAGAAAAGAAACATGATTCACACATTCCTAACAAATAACCGACATTATTAGTAAGTAAGCCAAGAAACTCATACATACTAGTGTACATGTGCAAGAAATTCATGTGTAGCTAGTACATACAAGTCTCGTTCATGTACTAATATCAATAACTATTATCTCTATAGTAATTTCCATATGCATCCAATCCATTCAACAAGACTATTCATTTTATAAAAGAAAATAATCCAATCAAATGCTTGCGAAATCCTTTAATTATAATTATCTAGTTCAACAATGTTATTTAGACAATTGTAGTTTAGTTACATGATTATGAATATTCATATATATACACATTTTCTTTTCAGAAGGAAAAACAATAAATTCCACCATAATACAAATCTCGACACACTCTCAACTATTTATACTCATCCTTCCTCCCTAACTTACTTCCATATTCCATTCCTATCCTTCCTCTGCTGGACTATCTTGGAGCGTCAACTATATTGACCTAACTCCAAATAGAACCCGTAATCGGAAGTGTCACTACCTTCACCAATCTTCCCCAGCAGGCAATTGATAGTCATCATCACACGTCTAGGGGAGCGTGAGCTAACATCGTCCTCCCATGACTTCAGGTTTCGGAGGATACACGGTGGGAAATGCCTCCACCCCTCCTAACAGGACTAGGGTCCACACCCTACAATGGAATATACAGTGGCACCCTGTTGCTGGGAGTTTTGTCATCGTCTATTCAATTTTGGGCAGTCTCACCACCTGAAATCCCTCACTGGTCCATATATCATAGCAATGCATCCAAAACAATATAATTTCATATACAAATATTCATACCATATTGTTTCTCAGCCAGTGTTCATGACATCCAATTTCATCATCATTATCCCTTGGCTATTTCATATCCCATAACCTGCAGATTAGTCTGTAACACAAACTCATACATTTCTATGCATTATCATCATGTAATTGCATACAACCATAATTTTGATTCGGTATCCGCATACCAACAACTTTAACATCAAATTTTTCAAGTTAGAAATAGATCTCATAATATTCCATAATCCAATTAATGACACCTATTCATAAAATTATCATTTACAAAACAGATTGCATCATATCCAACATCATTCTAATAGCACTTAAACCTTCATAGGATTCTCATTCACACAATATGTCGCATCATATCCATCATCATCAATAACAATTAGACATTCATAGAATTTACATTCACATAGTAGATCACATCATATCCATCATCATCAATAATATTTAAACATTCATAAAATTTACATTCTCACAATATATCGCATCATATCCATCATTATCCAAATGCATTTAAACATTCATAAAATTTATACGTCTTAAAATTTCAAGTGTATCATTTAATAGTTTCACTTGTGAAGAGAAAATAAAATCTTGTAGGCCTCAGGTAATCCTGGTTGTCTAAGTCAAAAGGTGGTGTTACATACACCCCACCTTCGAGAGACATATTCTCAAGGTGGTCAAAAAAGTGAGGGATAGTCTCGTCGTAGTGTCTCGGCGTATTCCCAAGTAGCATATCCTGGACTATACTTGTCCCATTGGACCTTAACTTGGTCAACCAGATGGTTCCTGAGTTGTCAGAATCTACGATCCAATATGTGTAATGGTTCTACCGTGATATTTCCCACGTCCGATACCTGCAATTCCTTCCAATTTAGCTTATGTGATTCATCAGCAACATAATGACGTAAAACAGATACATGAAAAACATTATGAGTTTTATGCAGGTGGGGTGGCAGTACGAGACGATAGGCAACGGGTCCAATTTTCTCTTGGATTCTGAATGGTCCTATAAATCAAGGTGACAACTTTGTCCCCTTCCCAAACTGTATGGTACTCTTGTTAGGCCTGATACGAATGAAAACCTGGTCTCCCACTTCATAACTTCAGTCGGTCCTGTGTGCATCCACATAACTTTTATGCCTATCCTGTGCTTCCTTTAGTCTCTGCCTAATCTGAATCACTTGTTCCTCCATCTCTTGAATCAATTCTGGCCGCACTGTTACTCGGTCTTCTAATCTATCCGAACTCAACGGTGTTCTGCATGGCCTTCCATACAGAGCTTTGTAGGGTGGCATTCCGATGGAGCTATGAAAATTGTTATTGTAGGAAAACTCTACCAAAGGTAGGTACTTCTCCCAATGGGTTTGATTATCCATAACATACATCCTAACCATGTCTTCCATGACTTGATTTACTCTCTTAATTTTCCAATCTATTTTAGGATGATAAGTTGTGCTTAAGTTCAACTGAGTCCCCAACACTGACTGCAAACTTGTCCAAAACCTAGAAGTGAATCTGGAGTCCCTATCTGAAATGATCTTCTTAGGTATCCCGTCCAAATGGATGACCTCACTTACAAACACATGTGCCACATCAGTGACATCGTAAGTGTCTCTAACTGGAATAAAATGAGCACTCTTGGTTAACTTATCAACTATCAAAAGAATAGCATTGTGTCTATGAGATGTGAGCGGCAACCCCACAACAAAATCCACAGAGATGACTTCCCACTTGGACATAGGAACATCATGTGGTTGTAGGAGGCCTAACAGGTGGTGGTGGTGGTCGGCTTTCACTTGTTGACACTCTAGGAACTTGGTGACAAAATGGACCACATCGCGCTTCATTCCTACCCAAAAGAAGAGCTTCCGCATGTCTGTGTACATCTTCTTCACACCCAGATTCTCACAATAAAGTGCTCTATGGGATTCCTTCAGTATGATGCTTCAAATATCCCCATCTTCAGGGATGTACATCCTTCCCCAATATCTCAATAGTCTGTCTGTTTCCAGACTATATCCTTCATACTTTGGATCTAATTTGCTCCCACTGTGGAGGTTTAAAGTAACCTCTAAATACCAACTGTCTCCTTGGAGTTGTGCCAACACACGTTCCCTCAGATTGACTTTTAAGGGTACCAAGGAGAAGACACGTGGTCTCCTACTCAAGGCATATGCGACCACATTTTCCTTTCCCTTGATGTATGAAATATCGAAATCGTACTCACTCATAAACTCATTCCATTGTCTTTGCCTAGAATTCAGATCCCTTTGAGTGAAGAGATTTTTTAGACTTTGATGGTCCATTTTGAGCTCAAAGTTTCACCCCACAAGATAGTGCCTCCAAAGTTTCAGAGCTAGCATTACAGCTGCCAACTCTAAATCATGAGTAGCGTAAAGCTCTTCATGTTTCTTCAACTTCCTTGACGCATAAGCTATCACTCCTCCATCCTGCATTAGCACGCCCCCCAACCCTTGCTTCAAGGCATCCGTACAGACTATGAAGTCCTTTTCCATATCCAACACTCGTAGAATTGGCACACTAGTTAGTAACCTCTTAAGCTCAATGAATGCACTATCACATTCTTCTCTCCATTCATACCGGACCCCCTTGTACTGCAAAGTGGTGATGGGTTTCACTATTTTTGAGAATCCTTCCACAAATCTTCAATAATAACCTACTTGTTGAAATTACTAAGACAACTGAGAGGGGGGGTGAATCAGTTGTTGTTGTGCTTAGACAATTTTAAGTCTATTAATTCATTCGTAGTCTTTCTTCAAGTGATCATCAACATTATACAACATATGGACAATAAAATAATGAGCATCAGTCACACATAAGATATACACAGAGACATATTTTCATGAGGAAACCCATAAAGGGAGAAAACATCTTCTTCCTCGAAATGATAGGTAGTCTTTTAAGTTTTGTACATCATCTATAATTGAGCACCAACTCTCTGTTTTCTCTAGCACCCACTAGAAGGAATCACCAACTCCCTCGTTTCTCTAGCACCAACTAGAAGGAAGCACCAACTTCCTGGTTTCTCTAGCACCAACTAGAAGGAAGCTACAACTCCCTGTGTTCAAGAACCCACATGAACCTCTAAGGACACCAATCCTCCCTAGCACCTCCCAACCACCCTGAAATATGATTATGAAATACTGAAACCAATTACAGTGATATAGTGTTCAATAACAGCTTACCAGTCTCATCACTGTTCTTCAAGATTTTGCTACTCAGTCTTCCTTACTGTCTTCCAGCATGCATCTATTGCCCATTCTATTCTTCTGCCTTTTGTGCTCTGCATGCCACTCCCATTCAATGCACCTTTTGTTTCCTATCCATTTCAGTTGTTGCACCACCTCTTTACTTCCTCACACATGCATTACTTCACCTCGGCAACAACAACTTCACTTCTCTGTGTTGTGTTATTATAGCTTCTATGCACCTTATGCATGCAATATGTGCAATGCTTTGACATCTCTTCATAGTGAGTGCTTTGTCTGATCATCATTACGACTTCTCAGCTTCTCTGGCAGTTTTCCCACGTGTTAAGCATCACTAGATGTCATGCTGAGATTCCTCAGCCTCTCTGGCAGTCGAGACTCTTCGTCTTCTCTGGCATAGTCTACCTTATACTTTTTGCTTCAGTTACAAACTTCAATGCTCATCCACTTGTCAGTCCCTCTAAGAATTGTCTTCATTCACTGGAAGAAGCTTGAAGACTCTTCAGCTCCTCTGGCGATCACACAAAATTCTCTTTGACTCTTCTGGTGGAAACCATCCATGGTTTCTAGCAGTTACACTGTGAAGAGAAACATTATCCCTCCGATCATACTCAAATTCACCTACACCGTTGGATTGGCTCCATGGGATCTTGCATTCATTTTGGCATTTTGACATTCGGCAATTCGGCATTCGTGTGACCAAGTGTCTCGACACTCACAGTTGTGATCCCTGAAACTCCAAAAAGGAGCTTCTCTACACTAGCTCCTTCCCCCATCTTCCACCGATGTGACCACAGGCTACATCCATTTCACCTTTTTGGTATTTTCGTGAACCTATGACCTTCATCGACCCTGATCGAAGGTCCACAATCTCGATGAATTGATGGCCCAAATATCATCGTAAATTCACATCTCGTTTTTCCTTAGATGGAGGTTCTCATCACTCCAAGTCACGATAGGCGAGACTCCGAGATGGAGCTTAGATCAATGGTCCAGAATCTTGGTGTATTGATGGTCCAGATCAGATCTTGAATCAACGGCTCTGATCATATCGTGATTTCGGCATTCTTATTGCAAAGTGTTTCGACACTCCAACTTCCAGTATCTAAAACCCCAAAATGGGGTTGGATTAACAGTCCACATCAAACCTTGATCTGACGACTCAGATCATTTTGCAATTTCAACATTCCTGCGGTATTGTTTCTTGATTCTCCAAATCGCAATTCACGAAACCCTGAAATGGAGTCTTTGACATGCTCTGATCTTCTGCCATGCGTCCCTCTTGGATCAATGGTCAAGATCTTTTCGTGATTTATCATATCGCAATTTCGGCATTCATGTGGTATTGTTTCTTGACTCTCCAAGTTGCGATTCGCGAAACCCCGAAGTGATGTAAACTTGCTGATGTCACATGTGGATTGACATGTGTCGAATAACTGCCACATGTCACTCTAATTCGTGACTTACATGTGCCTGAAATGTCGAATCATCTTCACACTTGTCATTGCCTGGTTGTGCCACCTGTTCTTAGCTGATGTGGTTTGTTGAAGTGTTTGTTTCAAGATTTAGCATTTCGATATTTCGGGACTCATGTTGTAAAGAACCTTGACATCTCCATCTCTCGATATTCGAAATCCTGATAGCCAAAACTCTGAAATGAAGTTGGACCACCGCTTCGATCTTTCACTTTAAAGAACGTCCAGGTTCTTCCTGATCCAATGATGGTCGGTACTTATGCTCAAATCTGATGCCTGAGATCTGTCCTCCTCTTTTATGCATTCTTCTTGTCTACAATCTGATCTAACAGTCCTCCTTCTTTACGGAATTTAAATAGGATCCAATGATCACTGACACTTCTTCTCCCGAGCTTAGGCACTGCGTTCGACTTTGCAATAATTCCTCCTGAGCTTACTTTTTCCTTGTTTTTCCTTCACTGTATACTCTGATATTTCCATCAGTGACAAGCACATACTACCTGTAAAGCATGCCAACCATCCTCTGCACTATCTCTTCTGATCTTATCGAGCTTGCTCTGCAGCATCTTCCCAAAATACTTCTGGTGCCCATCTGTTACATTCTTCCAATACTCAAGCCATCATCTTTGTTGTACTTGCCATCAATGACAAGCATATGCTACCTGTAAAACATGCCAACACTGCTAGCCCCATGAAGCTTCTCACCTCATGGGCATTTTTTGGCACTGGCCACTCCATAATGGCCTTTACCTTTTCTAGGTCTACAGAGATTCCTTCACTGGAAATGATATGACCTAAATAGTGGATCTCTCTCTGGAAGAAGGAACACTTCGACAACTTCCCATACAATTTGTTCTCTCTAAGGCAGGACAACACCAGTCGTAAGTGTTCCTCATGCTCTCTTTCATTTTTGGAATAAATGAAGATGTCATCTAGAAAGACTTGTAAAAAATGGTCTAGGTACTTTTGGAATACTCCGTTCATGAGGCTGATGAATACTGTTGGCACATTGGTCAATCTGAAAGGTACTATGACAAACTTGTAATGTCCAAACCGAGTTCGAAAGGCAATTTTTGGGATATTGCCTTCCTTAATCCTTAACTGGTGATACCCTGATCGCAAATCCATCTTTGAGAATAGCGCTGCTCCTTTCATATGATCGAAGAGTTCATCTATTCGAGGCATTGGGTACCTATTTTTCACTGTAGCATGGTTCAAGTCCCTGTAGTCTATACACAATCGTAAGGAACCATCCTTCTTTACAAAAATTACTGGTGCACCCTAAGGTGAGACACTAGGCCTTATTAGCCCTAAGTCTAGTAACTCTTTCAACTGCATTTGCAACTTGCAAAGTTTCGGCACTGTCATCCGATACAGAGTCTTGGAAATTGGTTTTGCACCATGTTTTAGCTCAACAATAAAATCAAGCTCTCTCTCAGGAGGTAACTCTGGTAACTCATTCAGAAAAACATTCTTAAATTCTGACAGTATAAGGTACTGGTCCAAGGAAGGTCCCTTCCTTTCATCCATCGCTTCCACTACATATAGTCAACACCCTTGCCTCAAGCATCGCTTAACCTTCATAGTTGAGATAAAGCATAGTGACACCCTTCTCCATACACCCTGGATCTCCACTTGCCTTCCTTTGTCGTCTACACAGAGCACCCTTTTTGTGAAACAATCTACCAAAGCTCGATGAGCTTCTAACCAATCCATTCCAATGATTAGGTCATATGCCTCCGAGAGCAGTGACGTGTACCTTCAACCTAGTAGTACACACTCCCAGGTCTACTATACAATTATCAACGCTAGGTCCTACCGCTTGATTTCCCCATGAACCCATCTCGACTTGTTTAAAGTCATCATGCTTGTAGGCTGCCAACACACTCTTTTCTAATGCAGATGGTGAAATGAAACTATCTATAGCATGAGAATTAAATAAAATCTTAACATTGATACGATTTAGCATACCCGATGACTCCACCACTGTGGATTGATGTTCGGCCTAGCGATTATTAATCGTTGCGTAAATCTGGTGGCTGCTACTTTCTCTTCCCATCGAGACCTTTCCTTCCCTATGCACAAATCCTGATTGTAACTCTAGGCAGTCACGCTGGTAATGGGGTCCTCCGCACCCCCATCAGGTAACATGAGATTGAACCTGTGAATTGTTATGGGAATGTCTCTGAAATGAGTTCCTTCCCTTAGAACCCCTGCCCCTACTAGCTGCTCCCTGAGATGGTCGTGGACCTGCCTGTGTCATTGGTGATGAATGAGATGTTGCACTTGCTTCCATTGAAATGGCCTTCCACTGTGTCCTTGGTGCGACTCTATTACCATATGGAGGTGGCCTTGAGCCCCCTCCCCTAGGAAATGTCCTAGGGGACTTCCCCATGAATCCAGGACAATGCGGAAAGGTCGGTCTTGTACCTCCAGTTAAGTTCATGTGTTCCTCTACATAACGCTCATTTTCCATAGCTTACGCTATGGAAGACAGTTTCCACATCCGCACCATAGCCCTTATCTTAGGGTTTAACCCATAGACAAAGCGTTATGCCTGTCATTGGTCATTATCCATATATGAAACATATTTGACCAATTCCATAAACCTGATCTCATATTCTTCTACGATCCTGTTTCCCTGTACTAGAGCATGAAACGCTCCTACCTATTGTTCCTCATAGTAAGCTGGCAGATATTTCCTTCGTAACCTCTCCTCAAAAAGTTCCCAAGATACGGTGTCCGTGGTAAGATGCAGTTGCCTTTCCAGGTTACCCCACCAGTTCAAGGCATTGTCTCTCAATTGGAAAATCACTATCTTCCCCTTTGAAGTGGACACATAGTCTCTTAGGGAAAAACACCTTGTCATTCCTTCCAACCATGCTTCTACGCGTTCACTGGCGCGACCCCTGGCAAACTTCGGATGTTTGATCTTCTATAGTTCTCTAGTGATGTCTTCAGGTGGAGGTCCTCCCCCTAAATCTCTCAACGCTTCTGGATTACCCATCCCATATGATGGGGGTTCCACTTCAATCCCTGTTGGTTGATGCCCCTTTAAAGTCTCATTTATGGCCTCCAAAGAGCACAGTATGAGAGCTAGCTCAGGCGATGGTGGTGGCAGCGCTGGTGGTCCCTGTGACGATGCCCCTCTATCTTGATTTCCTCGAGTCCTACCCATCCTATATGATTTAACCTACATCAACCAAAGTTGTCAGGGTGAGTTCAAGGATGTTTCAGATTTGCACAACTTAAACTAGAAAACAAGGTTAGGCGTAAGTTTTTTTTGTACTTGTCTATAAATAGACGTTACTCTCTTTAGGAGAGGTGGCTAGGTTAGGGCTAAAGCATCTAATCTTGATTTCTTCGCCTAAGAAAATTATTGACCCTATCCCTGGTAGTTACGCTAGCACTATACCACACTCGCCACAGTGCATCAGATCTCTTATATGGTTCTTTCTATTATACCCCTATTCTACCTTGACTATTTCCCATAACCTGTATCAAACTCCCGCTACTCTACAAGGACTTTTAACCTGTAAATTATAAAGTTACACTATTACATTCATTAATCAAGGGGATATATATATATATGATTAATAATAATAGGTTTCAAACCCATTATTAACATTAAAATTTTATAATGTTAATACATTGTGCACAAAATTCTCCCTTGCAGACTTGGTGCTTGGCTTTGGCTTGTGGAATGGAATGGAAGGGCCTAGCGCTTGACTCGATGGTTGTGGGCATGGAACTCAGTGCTTGGTTAACTTGGATAATTGGAGATTATACTTCGGGATAGTACTTTATGACTATTGATCATTAATCTATATATATATATGAATTTATTTTGTAACGACTCATGTGTGGCGCGTTGGTGTTTGGTCCTTTCTTAAGGCTTAGGCTTGGTGGGTGGTCGTGGGTTCAAAACCCATGGACCCCAAAACATTTCAATTTTGTTTTTTATAACTTAATTTATATATATATATATATATATATATATATATATATATATATATATATATATATATATATATATATATATATATATATATATATATATATATATATATTATTATTATTATATCCCTTTTATATATATATATATATCCAATTTAAATTAATTAATTTAAATTTTAAATCCATAAATTAAAATAAAACCCAATTCATTTAATTTATTTAAACTATCAGAATTGTTTATTATATATATTTTTTGAATAATTGAAATTAAAAAAAATATAATTGATAAATAAATGAAATAAATAAATATATATAAAAAAAACTTACCTCGCAGGTAATAACCTAGACCTCGCATGTGATCCACGTGTTACCCCCTCTTATTTCCGAAAAAAAAAAGAAAAAAAAGTTATCATTTAAATCCTAAACGCCACTATTCCTTTCTCATTTGCTGGGTCATCTGGTGTTTTTGCAGGGAGAGGGTGAAGGAGGGATTTTAGGCATGGCCAAGGGTTCGGTTGCTCCCTCGGCCTTGGTCACTGAGCTATGGATCTCTCTCTCTCGATGGGTGTGGACTCGTGGGTTCTCCTGGGCATGGCTCTGCGCTGGCTTGTATATTGTTTTGATAGTATTTTTTTTTATCTTTGCCTATTTAATTTATTTGCAGAGTTTCATACAAAGGTTTTCCCAATATTTCATGAGCCCAAGTCATAGTGTGCTATCTGACCCATGGGCTCCTCCCCCTGGCTTGCCGCATGGTCTGCGAGTTTGGTTCTTCCTCCTCCTCCCCATGGCTTGGAGCTTTATTTGTAGGTCATGTGGCCTGGTGACTGCGCTTGTCTTCGGTGACTTGTTTGTTGACTTGTGGTACTCTGTACATGTGTTGTGCATTAGTGCAGGTGTTTTCTTTTTTATTTATTTATTATTATTATTTTTTCTTTTGTACAACGTGTGGGTTGCCCGTCTCCTCCTCGTCTTAGCGTATGGTCTGCGGCTTGGCTCCTATAGCTCCTCCCCATGGCTTGGTGCATGGCTCCAGCACTTGCGCTGAGCTCTTATGTTGACTTGTGGCACGCGGGCCATGGCCAAGCCTACCAACACAATTGTGTCGCCTCTCGTGGTCTTTGGTCATTGGACTATGTGTTGGTGTGGCACGTTGGTAGCCCGGCCTTTGGTTACCCATATGTGTTGGTGTGTTGTTGATGCGTGTGCACTGGTGCTGGTTTTGTGTGTTTAGCGCTGGCTTGTTTGGGCTCTCCTTGGTTGTTGTTTGTGCTCGGAGAAGTGAAAGCTCATCCCGGATTGGTGCATGGGTGTTTTGTTCCTTAAATTTGGATTTGTATTTCCTTTTAACGATTGTCGAATTCGGCTGCAGGGACAGGCTTCGTAGGTTGGTTTTCGAGATTTCTAGGGTTTGAAAACTAGTTTCCGATGAGAAATCCGCCCATGAATTCGAACCTTAAATTGAAACTGTGCACGGTTACATCCAATTTCTTTTTCAAAAATAGAAATTTCTTGTTATTCTCTAGGTGAAGATTTTCCTATCAGGTTTCTTCTTTGCTAGACTATAACAACCCTAGGTATGAGTGTTTCCATTGCTTTGGCTTGGGCATTCCTTGGACACTAAGTTAATCCACGATGAGCGCATATGGTGTACTTTCTATTTCGTTGACTCATGATTGAATTTTACTAACATTACTTCAAACATACAGACAGAAGATCTGTTCAACCCCCCCCTCCCCCATTTTTTTGTTATATAAATATATATATGGTGAGTGTAGTAGTGCTCATCCTCCAGGTTACTTGGTGCTTGAGCATGGATTATCTGTTGGTTTCTTCCATGTTGTAGTGCATGATAAAGACTCATGGCTCCATGTGGGTGCTTTCCTTGGCACTTTACACTTGGACGTGGGATGACATGTGGCTTGGAATATGATTGGTAACATTGTGGTTGAATGGTTTACATGGAGGTTGGGATCAATGGCTAATGCCCAAGTTGTTTTTATTGTTGTTTCTCGGCTTTGATTCTGGTGTATATGGTGTAATTAGATTCTGGTCCACAAACGATGGTGTTGGCTCGAATCCCACTGCTGACACTACTTCTAGCCTTGATCTCGAACCTAATGGGATTAAAAGAGAGGTTGGCCAT
Organism: Picea engelmannii; assembly: GCA_009831015.1. Taxonomy (NCBI): domain Eukaryota; kingdom Viridiplantae; phylum Streptophyta; class Pinopsida; order Pinales; family Pinaceae; genus Picea; species Picea engelmannii. The sequence continues at coordinate 1,656,564 of ML781207.1, read as the reverse complement.
ATGCTATTTTGGAGTTTTAACGTGAAGGGTAGTTGGTCCAATAATTTTATTTTTTTTGCTTATAGGGTCGCTATCTTTCTCACAAATCATTTTATCCTGAAGATGAACTACAACAAGAGTTTTATGGTGGATAAGTTTTGGGAAAAGCTACATTAAATAATTTGTTTATTATTATTATTTTTATTTTCTATTATTACTTTTGTTAAATATCCCTTTTTTTTTACTTTATTAAAATTAGGTTCCCTGCCCTTCACTTTGCTCGTAGACCCACCACATGATAGGTGCAAGCTTAGTTCAAGACCATTGCCATCTTCTGAACCATCTAGAGAGGTAGGATTCTGGCTGAAGTTTTTAAGATCTCCCATTATAGAGTCCTTGGTATATGGTTTCACAACCTACTTGGTTCCAGGAGCTATTTTTTTTTTAACTATTTGTTTGTTTAATTGAAGCAAGTGTTAAAAATTCACTTAATACTTCCATTATGTAGAATATTATACTACTTTACTTTCAAATGGGCATGTTGTTTATATATAGATCTGTGTGAATAAAAAAAAATTGTTTTTGGCTTGCAGGCTAGGTGGAGGTGGAGCTTGGAGCTCAGATTTGCATCTAATTAAAGGGTTTCAGGGTTTCAATATAATTATTTTAGGGTTTTTTTTTTTTTTTTTTTAAATTTCAAGGTTGGAACAGTTCCATTCCTGAACTGTCCTTCATACATGAGGGTAGGTGGGTAGGCCCTGGTCCAAGTTTTTAAACTAGGGCTCTGATACCATGTGTAAGGTCTCTATCCCCACAGAGCCTTATAAAACACACGCTAAAATAAAGAATAAAGAAAAATGTATGCTGTACAATTTAATCTTCAACATTTAACCATAACTTATTCAACATAAATTAAAATTTATCCATAGCATGAAAGTAAATCACATAACCATTACGTAACACAACATAATCACTAAAATACATACCTCTGTCTTATGCTAATTCCCAATCTCTGATTGTCCTCTTTGCTGCTCTGCCCAAAACTCTACCCAAAACTGAATCTTCCTCCCTGCCAGCTAGGAACAGAGCCTATCTGGCTCCCTAGGTCCAGGATTCCATGAGGATTCCTAGCCCCCAAGCCCAAAACTCCCAGCAACCTAGTGCATCCCTGTAACAGTCCACCCAAACTCCAAAACCAGAAAATACCAACCAGGAAATACCGTCTCTAATCTCCAATAATGCTTCCTCTTCCCCAAATTTCCAAAATGTCCTGTTTTCCTGAATGCCTCTCCCCCTCATATCCCCCTCCATTCACCACCTCCTACCCTCCTTTAATGCCACCCAGCTTATCCCTCCATTTAATACCTTATCCCTCCATTCATTGCTTCATTCCCCTACATACCTAAAGTTTTATAATAATGAATTAAAAGTTATTAAGTATTTAATTCTTTACCCTAAACATTAAATGTGTTAATCAATCAATTAACTAGTTAATCAACATATATTAAACAATAAGTAATTAATTAATTAATATTATTAATAAATAATCATTATTTAACTAATACACATTAGGACAGTTAATTATTTAATTAATTATACTTGGTAAATCTTAAGCAATCATTTAACTAGGGTTGTTACACCTAACGCTGCTCTTAGTAGTTGGCAGACTGTTTTTGGTGTTGGTAAGTTAACAATGACTACGATTTTGGCTGGATCCATTAATAAACCCTATTTTCATATTATGTGTCCCAGTAGTATCCCAAATGGTGTTCCAAATATGCATTTCTTGATATTCAGTGATATCTGGAACTGTCTGCATTGTTCTAACATCAGGCGTAAAACTTCCACATGGTTTTTTAACAGGCTATAAACCGTCCAATCATCCAGGTATTCTTCGAGAAACTGGTGGATGAATTCCTTAAATGTTGTGATGACCACTTTGGAGAATATCGTAGGTGCATTCTTCAATCTGAACGGCATGATTGTGTACTGATAAGATCCCCATTCTATCACAAATGTGGTCTTGTGTCTATCCTCTTGTGCTATCTTAATCTAATGATATCCCGAGAATCCATCGGTGAATGAGTAGGCTTTGTGTCCTTCTATGTTCTCGAGTAATTCGTCCATGAATGGTCTGGGGAATGGGTTGTGTAAGAAGGCATCGTTTAACTTACACAGTCCTATCATGTTCCTCTTAATATGATAGTAGAACCATTTATTGGTTTCATCAACTCCCTTCTCAGGTTATCTGAGTTATTGATCCAGGGTTCATGTCATTTGGGGTTCCAACAAAGCCTCTAACTATCGACCCTCCTGGTAAACCAAAAGACAACGAAGTTCCTGGAAGGTACTGCACAGTCTCACCCGAGATAGCTAAGTATGGTTGACTATAAGAATCAGGTGTTTACAGCCTAGGACAAAGTAGGAGATAAAGGGTTTCTTTATTAAGGCCATGTTCTACGAACTGTTACTGTAATCTACTTATTCCCAGGAATCACATGCATCTAACTCAAAATATAAATAGATTCTAATAATGTGTTTGTTTATTCATCAATCGTAGTCATTTATTTCTTGAAAGAAGTTAAAGATATGAAAACATTCAACACATTACACAAATGTTACCATGGTTCACCCCTCCTAGGCTACATCCACAAATATTTGTCTCTCGGCTCTTTTATTATAGTAGTTCCTGATCTCCCTGTGCCACGCACTTACGGTTCTCCGCAAAAGTGGGTAAGATCTATGTGAGGTGAACTAGATCGCACCATGCTCTGCAGCCTATGATCTAATCCTCAGATCTACCTTCCCTCATATCTTTCTTTCTCAACAGCTTACAAAACTCACTTCATACAATTCAAACCCCTCACGTATTGCCAACAACAATACTCGGAAAAATCACTCAATAACAATCACAATCTTCTTAAGAACTAACATAAAATAAACAATGACAACAACAACAACAACAACCACATATGATACTTTTGTATCTATATTTATACATTTTGGGCTCTTCGGCCATTTATAGAATATTACCAAAACCCTAACCCTTCTTATGCTAGGTTTTTCTCCCATGCACATGTTGTTCTTCCTCCAGCTGTCGCTTCTCTCTGTCCAGGCTTTCTTTCATTCACGCGTGTTGATCTTTTGTCATTTGTCACTTCAGTTTCCTAAATGCTTTCTTTCCCATGATCAGCCTTCTTTCCATTTCGACCTAGTGCCAACAATATTCAATTATTCTTAGTATCTACCTTCAACTATATGCTAGGCACTGTGGAGCCAAAAAAACATAATTTATGGACTCAAAACAACCCCAAAAGTTTGGGACCTGAAAAACTATAATAAAAAATTCCAAAATGGAAAATTGTTCTTTGAGCCAGTGGAATAGATGGGTGGCCAAGAATATCCACCTGGATCAGTGATTGCGCCAATGCAATCTTCCTTAAATCCCACTCTTATTTTGGGGAGTGATGCGTCTTTCAACTATGTGTTTATCATTTCTTGTTCAATACCTTATGAACAAGGGGGCATTCCACTCTCTTTGAGTATGCTCCCTCCAAGTCATAGGATGGTTTCCTTTTATTGGAATGATATTTTTAATCCTCTCCTTCCCTCTTCTACACATTTCCTGATAATGGTTATAGTTAATTCAATGGGAATTTTCCATTGTATTGTAGATGAAGGATTTCCTCTCTAGGTATTTTATCCTCCTTGGCTTGGAAATATTTGGGTTCTTTGAGCCTGTATGAGCTACCAGTGAGAGTTTTTTTTTCGATGTTCTTTCAGTCGAAGACCTAGTGAATTTTCGGGGATTATTCCTCATTTTCCTATCACGTTAGGTGGTAAGACTATCCTAGTCAATATTTTAGTGGTGTCAGACCCTTTATACTTCAATATGCTTCTTGGGCGTGATTATATATATGTGATGAATGTTGTTGTGTCTACACTCTTTCGTGTGATTCATTTTCCTCACAATAGAAGAATTATCACTGTTGATTATCTTTCATCTGATAATCACCATCCTAATTCTATTTTATCTCATATTTCCCCTTTGTATGTTCCTAGTGTTTGAGTACACTCTTCCCTGCCACGATTGAATTATGTGGTGTCTTATCTTCGGTGTTCAATTTCTTCTGCGAATGAATATTTATAGTCATGTTTTCCTTTTCAAGAAAAGTTCTAGGAAAATGATCAGCCAGTTTATCCAATGGGGCCATGTGATCCCTTGATTCCCCCTATTATCCAAAGTAATTTGGCATTTCCTCTCAGGTCCGATCTTATTGTTTGTGAGACCTTGATCTTTGGTATGTGTGTGTCATCGAGTCCCAATTTTTTGGATGTTGAATTTCCTTTAGATGAGGCTATCATTGAAGCTATGATGATGAATTCTCGACCTCTTCCTAGATGAGAAGATTTACAGTTTGGTTGCCAAATAAACCCTTGGATTGAGCCTAGCAATGGGCTCTACTATGCATAATCTGTAACATTGTGTAGTTCTTTGTACATATTGTACTTTTATGGTATCTTGTTTTCAAGTTTTTTATTCCATAGATGTTATTATCAAAGGTTTCTATATTAGATTTATTAACTTTTGGGTGAGTGTTTTTAGTCATATATATAAGACTTTGGAGACATTTAATTTGGTTCCTTTTTTGTCGTGTCGATCAGTTTTGAAAGGTAATGATGTGGAAACCAACATATAGGTTATAATTTTCCCTCGCATTTTTGTATTATCTGTTTCCTAGTTAATTTGGAGTTAGGATTAACCCCACTGAGTTACGACATGGAACCGTCTTTTCTTTTTATAAGTGTTTTAATTAATGTGGTAGAGATTACCATTCATGGGTTCCCTAGTTAAAATTGTGTTCATGGTTTGGATCCCATGCTAAAGTAATTTTAGAGGCTTGGGAACCCTGTTTAGTCCCATCATGACTTTGCATTGAAGCCTCATATACTATTCTCATTATTTTTCTAGCCATTACCTGTGGGGATTTCTTATTTATGTATTAAGTTGTGATACTGAATTGCATTCCACTTCTTTCTCTCTTGAGTATAATTTTAGCCTCAGCTTGATGTTCTTTATCCTTTTTCTTATGCATTCTCATCGGTTTCTATCCTTTGCATTTATTTCCTTTGCGAATTGAAAATTAAATCTCTAGAGGAAACATTCCCTTGAGTGTCCATATCCCACATGTGCTTCCTTGCATTAAGCATAGATATGTTCCTTGCGCTTGGAACTAGTTTTCTTGTCCACGGCACTCATTTATTCCATTTTATTTAGCATTATTTTACTCTTTTTCAAGATTTCATAATATGAAAAAGAAAAATAAAATAAATTGAAAAACAATGTGTGGGAGTGAGTCTTATTTACCATTATTATAAGTGGTAGAGTTTCCTCTGAACAAAGCCCAAAATATTGAGTCTAGTATCAATAATTTGGGTTAGTATGACTTTAGGAAAATGAACCAGTTACATATATTTCTTACTCCTCCAACTTCTTATTCTTCCAATGAATATGGAGAGCCTTTTGTTGCCTCCTACATCACAAAATTATGTCAATGTTCATTTTCAATCCATGTTTTCTAAGTCGCGTATTTCTTCATGTTCTTGTTTAAAGGAATTTTTATCTTGTGTCAACCATTCCACACCTAGCGTTACAATTCATCGTTCCCGTATGTCAAGTAAATCTCATAATCAAAAGTCTATTTTTCCTATACTCTTGCTATTATGGAAGGTCCCCATTGACTTCATGTTGGAGGGTTATGATATTATCGACTACTACAATTTTCTCTAAGAGTTTGATCCAGAGTAGCACCCTGGTCCTATTTACAACATTGATAAGTGACCTTTTTCTCAACAAATGACATCCATCATTGGTCATTGACTAAGTGGTTTACCCTGTGTTAAACGAAAAGAATGTTATTCACACAATAGGATTCATGTAGTACATTAGATTCTATTTGTCCCCATTAGTCGTTTCCCCACATTTTTCAGCAGTCTTCATTATTGGATTCTATTCATAGGGTCTCTTTCATGTGTTATTTATGTCTGTTTCATGGGTGAGACATACTTCATATTGGTCCTTTCAACATTTCATCTGATTCCTTCCAAATATTTGGATTTATACTACTTCTCATGTTGGTTGATGGGGGATGCCTTAATTCTCTCCTTCCATCAGATCTCTTCTTATCAACTTCAACACATCTTTCTCTCGGACAAGGATCTAGAGTCACTATTAGTACCTTTGGGATTGTAGTCATTAGTGGAAGGATCCCTCTCTATTTAAAGTTGGAATACATCAATGTTCCCTGATCAATAGATTCTATTAGGTGTTCGATATAAACCCCCCTATTCACACTTGTTATATTGTGCTAGGTACCTTGACGCCCATTGTTATCACTGAAATTTTGTCCACACAGGGCGACAAGAACTCCGCATCATCAACACAACAATAAAGTCATTCATGGCACAGAATGAAGTTTACAGCATTCCAGAAGGGTCAAAAACTATACAAAAATTGAAAGACACTTCACATTAGTAAGGTGCGCGCGTATGCGCGGGATAAGAACGTGTTGTGCGCGCTTAAGCGCCCGACGCGTGACTGTCCACATAAAAAGCCGCGCATCTGCTAATACGGCACATTAAATGCTTAAGTCAGCCTCCCGACCGCCAATGGACCTTCCCCCAAGACGATTTGACATCCAGATCAGGGTCGGTTCTGCAAATTCGGCGAATTAATGGCTTAAGTGAACCCTAAACAACACCGTGTTTACACCGGAAGCTAGTTACGTGACCGCCTCGAAAATGTTATAAATAGCAGTGAAGGCTCGTTGTTTCAGCAGAGAATTCCATGCAAAGTTATGCTGTCCAGATTCAGAGCTCAGTCCTCTTGACAAACCATCAGTCTACAGCCTAATTCAGAGTTCTTTCACCGTTTCATTTCAGCTCTACTTGTTTTGTAAGGAAAGCACAATCTTGATAGATTTGAAGGACCTTCCGTTGGAGGGAGAGGGAATCTTTATCTCTGCCCTCAGCGTGTACTTTGGTTTCCCCTAATAGATCAAGCCTGGAACCATTGTGGACTTCCTTGTCTCATGTTTGATATTTCTGTTTATTTCCAAATTGTTGT
>ML781207.1:1561815-1620353 GCA_009831015.1 Picea engelmannii | reverse complement strand
AGATCAAAGAATTGCTCCATCTGAAGTATCCATGTGATTGGGTCCTTGCCATCAAACTTACTCATATCAATCTTAGGAACGTGGTTGGTCTTCAAACCAAAGTTGGAGTTTCTCCATTCTTGATTCACCTTCCTTGTGTCCTCGTCATGAATTTCATGGGATGAATTTTCACTTTCAGGTGTCTTCTCTGTTACGAAAATTTTCAATACTTCCATGATCTCCCCTTTTAAACCATCCATCTTAGTATCCAACTTAGCTTCCATTGAATCCATCTTAGCATCCAACTTAGCTTCCATTGAATCCATCTTCTTTTGTAGTTCATTTATGTCCCTACAGATTTCTTCACCTTCATCAAGAGTCCAAGTAGGATTTTCTGGAGGCTTAGTTGCTGTAGAAGTTCCCTTTTTTGGTGGCATGTTGGCCAAGTATCACTTTTGAACCTTGATTTTGAGGTGCTTCTGCTAGACAATATTTCTTCTGTTGTATCTCCCAAGTTTCATCCCTTCTTGGTATGAAACTTTCTTTTATCTAGTTCTCTGATATTTCTTCTCTACAATGCCATAGGTCTGATCAAAATTGGATGTGCCAAGTGGAATTTATGGTAACTTCACCACAAATTGTTGATTTTTGTCCTTTCCAGGAGATCTCACTTGTATAGCGTGCCCCGCACAAAATAATTGATATAAAATTCTGAAACTCGCACCAAAAATACTAAAGACTTTCCACGATCCAATGAAACTAGTCCCACTCAATTTGGATACTCTAGGAAGAAGTTATGATTGTTTTACCTAGAACACCTTCTTGAGACTAGTCAATAGGACTAGTCAGATACCCTATCTTACACAGGGTGTATGTACAAATTTAAGATGACCTAGAAGCTGAAATTTTTACCACAACTACCTTACTAATATCCGTAAATATACTCCAAATTTCAGGGTCTAAAACGTTACGAAATTTGTTTTAGAGCGAAAATGCCGCAATGACTCATTTTAGGATGATTCCAGAACCCTATCTTGTACAGGTTGTTTCTCCGAAAGTATAAGGCCTCATGAGCTAAATTTTGAACCCAACATACCTTCATCCATCTACTAAATATCCTCCAAGCCGTTTCTTCTGAAATGTTGTATAAAAAAAGGTTATAGTGAAAATTCCAAGGTGTCTCAGATGTAGCAGCGAAACCCCAAGACCTTGAGCTCTGATACCATATGTTAAGAACCAAATACCAATATAGCATAGAAAAATCTCAAAAAAAGTACTCAACACCTTGAAAAAGAGATAATTTTAGATAATAAGCCTCTTCGAGGGGGCAACCTCCTTTTACCCCACTTAAATGTTCAAGTACAAAATGATGCAAAATGAAAATGTCTCCTTGGTATATATAAGAGACTAGGAGGTATAATTACAAATAATAGCCTAAAGCCGACATAAATAAAATAACATTACTAATATAATATGCCTCAATTAAGGGGTAATGAGCCAATATTAGGGCTTAACAGGAAGGGATGTGTGGAAGAAAAGCATGGAAAATGAAAGCATAGAAGGGAATGTTTAGGCCATGGAAACCAATGAAGGTGGATATTGAAATATGGTTAAGTACAAAGGAACTTGAGTTTTCGTAGAAGGACAATAGAAACCCTAAATTTACACCACAAAAATATCTTGACAAATATGTGTTTAGCGACTTGCATGAAGTATTTTTCTGTGATTCCACACATTTGTTGCAAGAGTGGATATTGAGGTTGAAGGAAAACCATTCTATGAATTGGAATAGACAGCTAGAGTGGCATCCGGTGGAGATCGCGCAGTTGCAACAAGTCAATAATAAATTTACCCGTGCAGTAGATTTTTGGTTAGACAATATTATTGTAGGTTTTATCACTGAATTTGCAATGGACACCGTGAAGTCGTACACTACTGTAAAGAGGGATTCTATTAAGGGACCAAGAGGTAGGTACATCAGATCACTATATACTTCTATCAAGATTTTATTGTATGACAAAGTTGTGATGACCATGGAATTAGACAGCTAAACTTCCCAGTGCGCATGGGGGAAAGGGGGAAGCACTGACAAGAGTTTGAGATATGGATAGGGACATGGATAAGGGGAAGAAAAAAGAGGCCATGAACCCAATAGTGATGGATGAGGACCAGACAAAGTAGATAATGGAAAAAAATTTAAAGACGCACAATGGTAGACCTTACCAATATAAGATGAATAACAAAAAGAGGATCATAACCGACATAGAGGGCTTGGTGAGAAATGAATAAGAGGTATACGATCTCCCGACTGTGGAGCATATTGAGGAAATCATGTGCGTAACATATGAGTGGAAAAAAACAGGTCTAAGTTCAGAAACAGAAGGAAAAAATCTTGTCCAAATCACACTCAGTGTGTAACCTACAACACCATGTGCGACTAATACACCTAAAAGAACACTAGCTTTTAGACAACCAAATTTTAGTAGAAGACGAGAAATGGGTCAGGGATCCAATAAAGGACAACCAACTAGGGGAGAAATTTTAGGAAGTAGCAGTCAATTATCTACATTGTGTTGAGGAAAATATATGAATTTATCTTACTCAAGCATTTTAGAATCCTACCTGACTAAGAAAAGATAGTCGATAATATCACCAAATGTTTTATAGCCTCAAAAGTATTTCCCAATCCACGAGTATTAATTAAAAGGGCTTAGGATGAATTTTTAAATGAAAAACATTGTTGCAAAATATGAAAATTTTATATGATTTTTTGAAAATATACAAATTACAGAAAATAAATGTGGAGATCAAAAGAAAAAGTAACCAAGTCACATATTCACACAAATGAGACAGATTATAAATCACTTTGTTTCATTACAAGAAATTGAAAGTATCTTTCTCTTTACAAAATCCCTGCGGGGGCATGGACCAAGGTCAAATCCAGATATCCCCAATGAAAACCATACAAAAGGACTCTGGCAAGAAGTAAAAACTGAACTTTAAAATATGGATCATCTTGCCACAGACTCCTGCCAATTTGACTCTGCACAATATCCTTTATCAGTTATGAAACTTAATCCATAAACAAGCAAGTATACACAAACTATCACAGATAGATCAACACCTCTAAAACAAGCATCTGAATGATATGGTTCAGCTTTGAACCTTGTTGTCTACAATAGGAACCTCTTGTCAAAAAGAGAATTAGGCCTTTAATGAATTGAAGAGTGAATGAAAAATGAACTATCTCATGAAAAAAAATGAGCAAACCTTTGTATTTCTTTCTCCTTATATTCTCCCCTTGTTCTTCCTTCTCATTTGGATTGTATGCATTTCAAATCAGTTGAAGTAGGTCAACTACGTCCTTTAGTTAAGTTAATTAAACTTAACTAATTTTAGTTTAGGGGAAGTAATAATAATAATAATAATTAAGGGTCTGTATTAAATAATAACTAAGTAGGTGGGACCCCTTATGACTCCCTTTTATTTCCTTACAAAAATAAACACAATTAGACAAGCAATTATACACATGCCTCCTTGTAACTCCCATAAATATTTACAAAATTTGAATATTAAATATCATAAATAATTCAAATTATATCCAAAATATGTAAATAGCCACATTATCCAAAAAAAACAGTTTGTTGTCCAAAACTTTCTGCGGTCCATTATCTTCAAAAAATCAACTATAACACATAAATCAAAATCCATATTTTCCACTTTGAGAGGCAATACTTTTTTTGTCACTGTTGTCCCCTTTAGACTTCCTGGAATTATCCTTAGGTTGATTCGAACCTTGAGGCTTAATCTCACTAATAACATGGGAACAATCGTCCCTCGGGTGCATACGGGAAGACACTAATGTTTCCAAGTCATTTGAAGGAGATGAGGGGGAAGCGTCACTTTACGTTTGTCTTGCACAAGGGGAGCCTTAGTTTTAAGTCATTTTCTAGCATGGGAGGATTGAATAGGTGAGTGTGCAGGGGAAATTTGAGCATTTGGGTTTGCAGGTGGACGAGGAGGAGGGAATGACAAGTTGGGCCTGCCATGATGGTGGGAGACTATCGGATTAACATTATCCTTCCATCCATCATTTTTGGAAACTTCTAGTTGCATAGATAAACTAGGAGGAACAGGGATACCAGGGGTATTTTGGGGTTGGAAGGGAGGCATGTTTGGTCTAGGCTGAATTATCCCTTTCCCAATCCAATTGAAGAATCCATCTTGAAAAGATGGTTCAACTCCTGAGGATCGACATCAAAAGGAATTAAGAATCTAGGCCTTCTAGGCCCTCTATTCTAGTTACCTTTTCCCCTATTGATTCTTCCATGACTACCTCTTATAAAGAAACTCATCCTGTATGCAACAATTCATTATCAACTATCCCTTAAGAGACCATACATGACATTCTCTTTATATGAAATAAATTTTGGCTCAGAAATTGACATAATACCCATGCAATTCAATCCATAATAATTATTTAATAATTTTCAAATGAGCATGGAGTGAAATAGGGTTCATGGGGTATCTGAAAGGATTGCAATGAGCAAAAAAATTATAGCATGGTAGGGAGTAAGAACACGACTATTGCTCAACAATTGATTAAATAACTAACTATGCAATCCATACAAAAATACATCAGCTGCCACCTATTTTTGTGTCATACCTTTACCGCTTCCATATAGAGTGTTTAATTTATTTTATAGAATAGGGTGTGTAAAATAAAATTGGGATCATGAGGGGGGGTATAATGAGTGAAAAAGTGATAGTATGAGAGGGAATAATATGGGTACTGATCATAAAAATAAATTAAGTTAGAAAACAACCATAACTCTGTTCAAACCACAATCCAATAAGCATCCACTCTAAAACCAAAATCATTTAACTGTCCCTTATTTATAGACATAAGGATTATTGGCTTCAATAAAAAGACAATTCAATTGCCTAGAATTCTTCAAGTATATCAATAGTTGCATATTATACAATAACTATGCGACATCATATTAATATCAATTCAAATTTCATAATAATAGCATAACCGTTTGAGCCATAGTCCTTCATGTTCCAATGCAAAACCCTTTTCTTTTAAAAACAAAATATAATATGTACAGTGATTCCAAACATCCTTATCAAATATTCATTCCTTGAAATCAAATAATAATAGACCCAGTATTAACCTCCAACTATCAAATTTCCATCACTTTTGACATAATCCACCGTCATCAAAACTCATAATTGGGCCCCGATTTAATCACATACAGACATTGATCGAAATAATCAACACAATTCCTTATTCGAAAATAGCATTTCACCCATAACATGCAAATTTGAACCTAAGTTTTTTGAAAAACAAACATGCAAAAACTTCCCTTAAAAAGCCTAATAAAAGACAAAGCCATATAATGTGCGAGGGGAACATAACCATATCACACACAAGTTCCTTTTAAACTTAAATGGGACCATGATTGTGCTAAGGTTTAACACAACAATGAATGGAATAACCATAATTCAACCAAATGGAAAGTCCTTGGGGTTGTAGATAACCCATACCCTCTTTTTCAAATAAATTTATCACAGAGAGGAAATAACAGAGGCTCAACCAAGAGATACTCTTTGAAGTAAGAGAGATCGAGCTCTTTTTTTTACAGAAAATTATCACAAAGAAGAAACCCCACGTAATCAAGTATAATCTTGGAAAAACAGAGAACATGTTCTCTTTTAAAATCACCACATTCATTTAACTTATAACCCCAAAATCTTGACAGAGCCAAAAAGTGTCCGAGGAGAAATAGAAACAAGTCGATCTCAATAGAACCAAGTCGTGCTTGATAAACCAAGCACACATCATGCTCAATAAACTAGACACACACATGTGTCTTTTAAAATTTCTTGCAGATAGGTAACGAGAGTTGGCTTAATCAAGGAAGAATCCTCAAAGACACATAGAGACCATGCCCCTTCCAAACACCACAGACATTTATACCCTTCAAAAACAAATTGATAGTGAGGTTTACCAACATATCATTCAGCCACTACAATAGAGATGAGAGGAGTCAATGCTTAAAAACACTGTGAAAAAATGCCTGAGCATGACTTGTGGCCACCCAACACATATACAAGATTCCATTCAACCTTCTGGTCGATAGGAAGATTCAACTGTGCAACATTTTTGGCAATAGTGACAGTGAAGTGAATGCCATAACAAATGATAGATCGAGGCTCGGTCAAACAAAGGAAGAACAGTACAACCGTCGATAGTTGCATTTCAACCTAGAGGAACAAATCATATCAACGAACGAGACGAAAAGGGGTGACAACAACTAATACCAATACTACTGGTAAAAAACCATGCAATAAAAACTCAGAGCTTGTTACACTATTGTCATATTTTCCATAGAGAACCAGAATAAAACCCCAAGCTGAGAGACATGTTTTAAGCCAATAACCAATGCACAAGCTTCACACAACACTAAAATCCATTGCTTTCTTTTAAAACACCAACAATCCAAATTATTCACATAGAAAACCATAAGCATAGCATTTATACACAGTAGAAATCAATAAAAACAAAGACCTCATGCAATCCTAATCCAACAAATCGATTCATAAAATAGAGGGACCATCATGGATGGAAAGTAAAGGAGCCATACCTAGAAGAATCTCCTTGAGGGAAGAGTTGGACTATGTTTTTCCTTTCAAAACCTGAAATCATGAAGCTTCCACAAACACCAGAGCCAAATGCAACTATGGTTGGGTGACAGGGTCGAAGTTTGTTTGAGTGACATGCAGTAAATGCACATTGCTTCCTCCCCCATCCCTATCCAATTCAACGTACAATCCATACCATAACCATAACATCAACCATTAATCCAAACACATATCCATTGTTATGTTCAATGTTATATCCATTGCATAGTGCGCTACCCGAATCATATCAAAACTTTAACAATAACCATATATTAAACATTACCATACGTGATTCGCATATAATTGATGCAGGAGCATCGCTCATACAATCAAGCGAGCCAGCGCGAGGAGGAAAAGCGAACAGCTGGAGAGCGCCAGCATCCAAATTTTGGAACATTGTAATATGGCTGCGCCGAACATTAAATGTATTGATGTGATGAAGCGCACTTTATATATGTAATGGACCTTGAGCAGATAAGCTCTCGTCCTTAGGTAGTTGAGGCATTTACTTAGATTTAATGCAAGTAGATAGAATACTTAACTATAGATTAGACAGTTTTACTTTCGAGAGGGAAAACGGAGTATAGACACCCTCCCTTGTATCATTGTATTATGGACATTCACATTCTCATTCAACATTAGCATTAAGAGAGAAGGAGCGGAGCAGAGAACTTGTGAAGAACTCCATGTACAGATATTGAATTAATAGGAAAGCTTCTATTCAATTCCATGGATGTGTTTGATACCTTTGTGTTGTTAATGTTATGTTTTTGCTTGCTTGCTTCCTTCTATGCCTATCTTTTATATGCTGCATATGTGATTGCATATCAGGTTCGAAACCTGAGGGAATGAGAGAATGAGTTTCAATTGTTTCTCTGCTTAGGCCAGGAGATTCCTGCATCGAGTGCAGTTGAATACCTCCGCATAGAGTGCGTTGAGGAGGCTAAGCAGTTGAACTTTTGTTCTCTTTAACCCAGAGTCGTTTTGAGTTATTCGAGCGTGTAGGTGAGTGCAGGTCGGATTGGAGTCTCAAAAGCAAGTCCGAGGACAGAGAGGCCGGAGTTTCTGTGATGGTGAAAACGCAGAGTCCGAAAAGACTTCAACACTTTGAAAGTCGTTGAAGTTCGAATGCAGGGAGCGTGCGGGAAAGTTCTCTGAAGGAGTTAGAGGAACAAAGTTCAGAAGGACTAGCATTTTTGTTTCAATGGTACAAGACAAAGGTGGTGAACGGAGGAACCCTTCAAGAGGAAGCGAAACGACGACTTGAATTGTCGGGGAGAATCACGAAGATCGCGACCTAACTTGTGGGTCAGATGTATCGGGAGCTCGCGATGGAAGATTCTTGTTTCTCGTAGAGCGAGGTCACGAGAACACGAAACACGACGTCCCGGAAATGCCTTGCATGGGGTATGTCGAAATCGAAGGAGATGACAGGTGACCTCGGAACATCGGATTTCGGGGGTTGGAGGCCTCAAGTCTGATCTCGGGAGTGACAAGGGCGCGAGGTCACGAGATTCCGAGTCATCGGCATCTCGGCACTTCGGGTCTCGGAGGTTGAGAACTCGAAGGTATAGAGACGCTAGTCGCCGAGCCGCGATAGTGCGAGGTCTCGACATACCGAGAGAAAGTCAACGTTGACCAGAAGCATCGGGTATCGGAATTCCGAGAGTCCAGTTCTCTGTTGAGAAACTTGCGAAGTCGTGAAGTCCGACCTCCCGATTTCTCAAGGGAGAATTGCGTGGTAGTATTCCTATGGGTAAGGTAACTACGAAGGAAGTAGGAGGGGTTTGAACCCTTAGGGCCGTGGATAGTGAAGATCCTGGTGGAGCGACCGTGTCGTCGGGGCAGGTTGCGTCAATAATCCTTTAACCAAAGTGCATAGTATAGCATCTAGGTCCATCACCTTTCATTTGTCACCATTATATATTCCTTAAGGTTTATATATAGTTACTTTTTCAATAACCTTTGGACTTATCCATAGATTTTTTCCTTTTGTTTTTGTTCAAGCTCTCATTTCATCTTATTATCCCTTTACATAAAATAAAAGATCATTAATCAATGTTTAATGCACAACATAGTGTTGGCATCCATTTCACATTTTTTATCCTATCTTTATAAGATACCTACACAAGTGTTTTGGGAACCCTTGATTCTCATCACAATCTCTTGAATAAAACAACATTGTTATCTTGCGCATTTGCACACCTGTCTTTTGTTCTCGTTTTCACGACTGCAAGCGTGAAACCTTTGTTTTCGGAGTCACATCAATGGCATTAAAATCATCACTGGATTTTTATGGTTACTCTTGTCTATGTGTTCATTGCATTTCCAATTCAATTATGGTTACAAAGTTGGCAAGACACCAAAACCTTTACTCATTTGGCATTTTTTTGTTGTTAATATGACTTCATTTTTATAAGACTGTGATGATATTCTAATGATTGTGATTAAATCGTTGATTTAATGGTGGTTTGATGTACTTTGATCAAATTCCTTGGCGCATTTGTTTCATAACAACAGATTAACATGGTGATTAGACCCTTAATTCAATGGTTTCATACAAAGCATACGATTTATGATCGAATCCTTGGTGCTATATTCAAAATATTGTTTTGATTTTAAATCATGCAAACATTATTGTTGTGCTAATATTCGGGTCGACTTATCATAAGTTTTCAATGGTTGTTTTATTGGCTTTGTTTTTAACATATACCAATAGTGATTTGAATCACTATATGCGTCGTCGGTTTTACATTTGGATATGATTGTTTTGCATGGGTTGTTTAGTTCCACCACCCTTGCACACTTAGACATTAATGCCTGCCCTCTATCCCAAGTTCATCTGTTAGTTTTCAGGGAAGCCTGTGAGCTATCGGTCCTGTGTATACCCTATCCAAACCTGTGACCATTTACCCTGCTCACTGTGTGTTCTGTTCTATGGCATCTGTGGTGCACATAGAACCTAATGACAGCCAAACACTCCTGTTATTCGACAATGCTCGTGAGGATTTGGAAAATAGTGACTAGCTGGTTTTTTCCCAAATATTTGAGGGTTTCAACCTTTCAGTTGCCCAACAGTTTTCCCTCACCTTCGACGGATGTAGGGCTAAGGTCGGAGACATACATCTTGAGCTAAATGAGGAATCCTTAAGCTCAACTACAGGACTACCAACTACAGGGAAAAGGTGGTTTAAAAATTCCAAAGTGGACGAGGTGTCACGGACGCTCCTATTCACTTCAAGAAAGATTGTTAGTTGCGATAGAGGTATGCATGTCACTGCCCTCAAACCCAGGTGGCACGATCTTTTGGTAATTGTTAAGCAATTTGTGACTTGCGAAGGTCGTTATGGCTTGGTATTTCTGTATCACCTTCGGTTATTGATGAATTTTATAGACTACCCTCTGAGTATGCCACATTATCTCTTACGTAGTCTATACAAGATGTCCAAACGATTTAAGCGTGAGAAGGTTGATAGCAGCCTTTTCCATCACTGCTTGATCAAAGTCATTATCGTTCCTCATTTGACCCTTAGTGGTGACTGTTGGCAAGACTTCCTATCAAGGAATGGCTTTGCCACTCCCGAGTGTGTCCAAGTGGACAAGGTTGTGGTTATTGAAACCCTGGTTGTGCCTATCATGCCATCTCCTACCCTTCTACCCCCTGTCAAACCCTTGAACTGCCCCAACATCGACCTACCCTATACCATGGCCAGCCCGTGTACTAAAAACAATACTAAGGCTGTCAAGAGGCCTGTAAGGAACGAAGGCAAAGGTGATATTGGAGTTAACAGTAAGGGAAATAAAAATGCATGATGGATATTGAGATGTGCTGGAAACAAAGCCTAAGCAGAGCACTGACCAAAAGCCTATCGTCTTGAGCGAGGATTCAGACTCGGAGATCGAACGTTTCCTAGCTGAGTAATACCCCTATTCTCATGGCCTCTGCTCTATGGAACCCTATGACTATGTTTCCAACTTACCTCTGTGCCTCAAGAACGACCCTAACTTCCCAGGAATTAAGCTTCACAGTGAAACCCCTGGTAACTTGAATGAACCCTCACCTGTGATCTCAAGGCCGGATCAATCATCGTGTCCTCAATGCAATTCCTGGCTTGAACGTTACTACACGGATGTCCCCCTGTTGCAATCTAAGATCAAATCATTAGAGGAACGATTTAGTGTGTTGTCAAAGGAGAATGATAGGCTACAAGCCAACAAGAAGAAGCAAAAGACCACCGATTCAATTGTCTTCTTGAGGCAGCAACAACCTTTGTCAATTCAAAGTTATCCTGATTGAATCATTTTCCTACTTCCCAGGTATGTATTTCAACATCAATTTTTCTTTATGAGTTGGTTTGAATTAATATAACTGATTGGATTTTCTTTCGATTAGTTCTGTTTGTTTCAATAGATTCAAAACGATTTTGTTTACTTCGAATTACCAGAAACGATTCGGTTTTGTTTTGAATGAATATTTTCGCTTTGGATTATGATTGCATTTGATTTGTACAAAAGATTTGTTTGCTAAAATCAGACACAACTATGTTTTGATTGATACGATTTTGTTGTTCTTGGATTGTGTCAGCTCTGAGTTAGCTCGACCCGGTTCTGTTTGGTTTGATTTTGAAATGATCATGTATGTTTGAATTAGCATAGTCTTTTATGTATGCAATGCATTAATATCGAAGATTGGTTCGATAAATACAATGTAATCTATTGATTCAAAAATGATTTTGTTAGTTTCGAATTATCAAAACGATTCTGTCTGCTCCGAAATGGTAATTAAAAGTGTTTGGTAAATTGCATATATCCATGGTACCATTCGGTTAACTGACCACGATTTCGTTTGTTTCAATTTGCATACAAGTTTTGGTTTGTTATGGCATGAATGATTCGCTTTGTTTGGAATTAGTAATTAAAGATTTGGTTTAATAGGTCGAATATATTTTTGTTATTGTTTGACTGAGTTAAAACGGTTCTATTTACAAATAAGACCAGCTACAGAATCGTGAGATTCTGTAGCTGGTCTTAAAATTTAGATTTTTTGTTAATTTTACCAATAAAACATTATCTAAACAACTTTATGCTTGTTCACCTACAGGTACCTACAAATTTCAATGGCAAATTGGACATGTTGTGGCAGTTTAGAAGATTCTTTTGTGATATAGTTTTGTTTTAGGTTGTTAGCTTAAGTTAGAAATAGAGACTTGGGAGATTGTTCCCAAATTTTTTGTAAAATATTTTTGATCATTCCCACAGGGATGTTTTACCCTGTGGCCTTTAAATACTTGTTATTTTTTGTAATGGACCCATCATCACTATTGGGAGAACAAGAATATGGATTTATGATGATACAGACTCGAATGGAAGTGGATCTTTTGTAACAGCTTTAGCTTTCAATTTATCATACTTTCATTCAAGTTGTGTGCATTTCAATTTGTGATTAAGTCATTGACTACTTTAGATATCAAGACTTATTACAGGTTAATGCATTGTGATTTAAATTCTGCCCATATCTTATGTATCTCAGTTTTAGTACAACAATTACTCCATTTCAATTTAATGAATGAAGGTTTATCTTTTTCGTTAATTGAACTCTTCTGTACAAATTTTTGCACAGGGATTTATCTAACTGTGATAATTCGTAAATTATAAGATTGCTGTCATTTTTTATGTCTTGTTTGTCCTGTCATTTATATTCAAAGAGCACTGCTGCTTCTTGTTTACAAGAAGCTTGTATAAAATATGGTGCGGGTTTCCTCCCACCAAACAGCTGAATCAGATACTTTGCACGGGACAAATTGGAAAGTTTTATTACAGGTTAGTTTATTAAGTGTTATTTAAGTAGTTTAGATAGATATATCGTTCAAATTTATAGTTAGGATTATTTTTTTAAATTGCTCAACTTAGATAGTTTTCATTTTATTTCTTTCTCATAAAATTATAAAATTCAAAAATAATAGCTTTGCTGTCATAGGACAGCTCACAAA
Source organism: Picea engelmannii (assembly GCA_009831015.1). Lineage (NCBI taxonomy): Eukaryota > Viridiplantae > Streptophyta > Pinopsida > Pinales > Pinaceae > Picea > Picea engelmannii. The sequence continues at coordinate 1,607,697 of ML781207.1, read as the reverse complement.
TGGTTTTTTCAGGTTTTTGATTTAAAATCTGTAATCTGTAAATATTGTACATTTGTAGTTGGATCTAATTATTTTGATAATTGAACATTTAATTTCATAGAATTATTGTTGTATAGTATTGACAATAGACTGTATATATTTATTTTAGATTTGTTTATTAGTTTGCTTTAATTATTGTTTTCATCTAGATTAGTTCCTTTAGTTAGTTTTCTTTCATTTTTCTAGGACTTAGATCGGCCAACGGAGCCACTAAACCCATCGGGGTGGATCATCCCAAACGGCTTGGGTTATTTAGACAACCCAGGATTGGATCCACTCCTCCAGTTGATGAGCGTTCATTTTCGCCCGTCAACAAATGGCGCTTGAAGGAGGGACAAACTGACAAGCTGTCCTTGTAGGAGTCTTTGTTTCAAATTTATTAATTTCCCATGGCTCCCCAAATCACTGTGTTGAAACATGCTTTCCACTTCTCATTACCTGAGGTTCCCAACGAGACAGTCTCTCGCTTGTCCAAACTCACCTTTGATGGTGGAGGCAATATATCTGCTAAAGACCACCTTAATAAGTTTTGGTGCAAATGCATCAAACATGACATCTCAGATTTAAGAGTTTTATGCAGACTTTTCGCTTTTACTTTTAGAGGTCAAATCAAACATTGGTTTGAATCCTTTCCAGCATGTCACATTTTTAATTGGTTTCAATTTGTAGATGAGTTTCTAGATTCTTTTGAAATTTATGATTTCGATCAATTATGTGAAGAATTTCATACTTCACTAATCAACGATGATTCATCTTCAGAAGACTCTTTGACAAGAGTCTATCATATCCTCTGTAAATTTAATCTCGATGACATGTCATTTGCATTAAGTCTCTTTTGTGATGCTTGCATCCCTCCCATCCAGTCATATTCAATTACGAACAAAGAACTAATTGCAAATCCTATCACTCAACTGCAAGAACAATTCTCTTCGCAAGAGGAGAAGAATCCTTCTGACAATGTTGAACAAGCTAGGGAGGTAAAATCTATTGACCAGGTTCTTATTGACAACCAAATTAGTTTTTCCTTTGAATCATTGTATTTTCAATCTTCGAACAGCATGGAATAAGATTCATTTCTGGCTCAAGGTGAATATCCTCATTCTCTTAACTCATGCTCTAATCAACATTTGAAATCAGTCATTGAAGAACACTTAAGCAACAGAAATCGTCTTGAATGTTCTAGTACTCCTATGAAACTGATTAGAGAAGAAGTTACGCAACTAGAAGAAGAAACTTTAAACCTTCATCCTCAAAATGCACTTTGTTCACAGGAAAGACTAGATGCTTGTCACATAAATTTTGAATTATCTATCACACAAAAGGAAAATCCAGATGATCATATTATGTTGAGGAATTCGTCACCAAAATAGAGTGAGAGTTTTAAAGAAACTGAAGAGAATTGTCTTGAGAATACCATTGTTGAGTATCATAGTTCAAGAGATTCTTTTCATCTGCTTATTTTTTATTCCTTTTATTCTTTATATCCTGATCTATTCCTAGATTCAGGTGGACTTGACATCTTACTTACAACATACTACTCTTTTCCACCACAATCATATCCTTTCGATATGCTAAATAATTTTGGTGAAATCAATTCCAAACCTAACATTGATAAACTTGGATTTGATGCTTGTTCACTTTCATCACTCATATGGGAAGAGGACATGTTGTGAGATGATTTTACACAGTTTATGGTTGAAAAAGACAATGCATTATATTTTATGGAGATCAAACATTCTAAGTTTCATATTCGTTCTTTGATTAGCTCAAATCTTAATGTTTATGCTTCACATTTTGAAATGATCAATCTCATCGAAGGAAACATTCAAACCAATGATCTAATTGATTGCACGAATCCTCATATGGTGAGTTTCCCATTGGTATATTTGTTTCATAAAAGTCATGGTTTGCATCCCCATTTTTGTGACAGGATCTTAGGATGGCTTGAATATTCATATATAAAGAAATTTCATAATAAATACAAGGTTGTTCTTGCTTTCTTTTTACCTAAGTATCTTGGAAGTAGGCGTGACATGTTTCTTTTAGATCCTTCATGTGAAGAAATTAATGAACATTTAGAGAATTGTCAGGAGGATGGGGCATCTCAGCCTTGGTTGATGGTTATTTCATTTCCTCATAATCCTGACAAGTTTTTCAAACCTACTTACACTCTCCCATGCCATTATGACCCCTATCGCGACGAGATTGCACAATGGCTGGAAGATTCATACATCAAGAATACTGAAGGGAATGGTAAGATCATGCATACTTTGTTTTTAGATGTTGATTATGAAGGTAAGCATGATATGTTTCTGTCATTTTTTGATATATTACCATTCTTATTAATAATGTTTGATCTTGTTTCCATTGTAGGATTAGAGTTACTCCGATGGCTACATTGGAAACATGACTTCACGTAGTAACCTGATTTGTTCAATAGTTAGGGTAGGTTTAGGAATAGGTTTTCTTTCAGTTTTATTCCCCACTATTTCTCTTTCTAATAATGCAGTCATGAATGCAAGTGGGCACACCACGAGAACCATAATACGGCTATTGTCAGGGAAGTCCCCTTGTTCCTTTTCTCTTTACTTTTAGTTGAACATTTATTTTCAAAAACGCAGTATCATCATGAAAATCTTAAATGGAAAGTAAAGAGATAAATAAATCTGAATCAACCCTGACCCAAGGTACCACAAATAAGACTGCTTTCCCATCAAATAGGGTTTTCCTACTTTTCAGTCTCCCAAGGGATTTTGTGGCATGAGGTTTTCAAATGCACTTTCTGTACATATTTGTTTTTTGTTTTTGTTGTTTGGATTTATTTGCTTTCCAATTTTTCTTCACTAGTGTGTTTTGTTTCCATTTATGCTTATCAGTTTTTCTTTTTGAAATACACATACCTGCATTATGAACTGTTCAGACAAAGAAAACAGAAAATTCTTCCTCTGAAATGACTGTTGAAAATTTGTCTAAACATCTATTGTGATATGCTTATGAAATTTACAGCCATGTTGAGGAAAGCCTGTTGTTTGAAAGAAGTTTATTGATTTCAGTCTGTAAGTGAATCCTGTCACGATCATCCATTATCTTCTTACGCTGTCCCTATTCCTTAAGGGAATAACTCAGAAGATGTCTCCCTGCTTTTGAAGGTTGGTTTTGTAAACAAACCGTCTCTGGATCTTAATGAAGGACAGTGCTAAAAAATTCTTTCAAGGTCTGTAAAAAAAAATATGTCAAAATAACATAATTTTCAGCGTCACCCCACTCAATTTTATATCTTTAAAAAACAAATAAATCATTAAAAGAGTTGTGGGAAGTGCTTGTAAACCCGTCGGGATGTTGAACAGGTTTGTTGGCAGTGGGTAAATGCATGCATGACGCCAAGACAACTTCGTCGGGGTACTGAACAGGCCCGCTGGCAGCGAAGCAATGTCGGGTATATGAAAATTCGTAAGTATGAAATCTCTTGACCTTAAAATGTCCTTTATTCTAATCTGAAACTTCTTGGTAGGATACAGATATCAAAGTGGGTTAAATGGCAACTCTGTCGAGGCTATGAACGCCTTCTGGCAGCAGTGTCTCTGTCAATAGTATTGGAGATTTTATCTTTAATATCATGGCTCGCTTGTCTTAAGAATGTTATCAATTTTCATCCTTTAAGCACTACTGGAATATTTGATTAATGATGATGTTTAAACAATTTTCTGGTTGTTTTTGAGTTAGAATTATTCTCATTATCTTAATCTGAATTTGTTTTTTCTTTTTTTGGCAGAGATAACTGCTTCTACCAGTGTGTCGCCATTGTTGGCAGCCATTTCACATTTTTTATCCTATCTTTATAAGTTGCCTACACAAGTGTTTTGGGAACCCTTGATTCTCATCACAATCTCTTGAATAAAACAACATTGTTATCTTGCGCATTTGCACACCTATCTTTTGTTCTCGTTTTCACGACTGCAAGCATGAAAAAATTGTTTTCGGAGTCATGTCAATGGCATTAAAATCGTCACTAGATTTTTATGGTTACTCTTGTCTATGTGTTCATTGCATTTCCAATTCAATTATGGTTACACAGTTGGCAAGATGCCAAAACCTTTACTCATTTGGCATTTTTTTGTTGTTAATAGGACTTCATTTTTATAAGATTGTGATGATATTCTAATGATTGTGATTAAATCGTTGATTTAATGGTGGTTTGATGTACTTTGATCAAATTCCTTGGCGCATTGGTTTCATAACAACACATTAACATGGTGATTAGACCCTTAATTCAATGGTTTCATACAAAGCATACGATTTATGATTGAATCCTTGGTGTTATATTCGAAACATTGTTTTGATTTTAAATCATGCAAACATTATTGTTGTGCTAATATTTGGGTCGACTTATCATAATTTTTCAATGGTTGTTTTATTGGCTTTGTTTTTAACATATACCAATAGTGATTTGAATCACTATATGCGCCGTCGGTTGTACATTTGGATATGACTATTTTGCATGGGTTGTTCCATTCCACCACCCTCGCACACTTAGACATTAATGCCCGCCCTCTATCCCGGGTTACCTCTGTTAGTTTTCGGGGAAGCCTGTGAGCTATCGGTCCTGCGTATACCCTGTCCAAACCCTTGATTGTTTACCCTCCTTACTGTGTGTTCTGTTCTATGGTACTTTTGGTGCGCATAGAACCTAATGGCAGCCAAACACTCTTGCTATTCGAAAATGCTCGTGAGGATTTGGAAAATAGTGGCTGGCTGGTTTTTATCCAAATATTTGAGGGTTTCAACCTTTCGGCTGCCCAACAGTTCACCCTCACCTTCAATGGATGCAGGGCTAAGGTCAGAGACATACAACTCGAGCTAAATGAGGAATTCCTAAGCTCAGCTATAGGACTACCAGCTACAGGGAAAAGGTGGTTTAAAAATTCCAAAGTGGACGAGGTTTCGTGGCCACTCCTATTCACATCAAGAAATATTGTTAGTTGTGATAGAGGTATGCATGTCACTGCCCTCAAACCCAGGTGGCACAATCTTTTGGCAATTGTTAAGCAGTTTGTGACCTGCGAAGGTCATTATGGCTTGGTATTTTTGTATCATCTTCAGTTATTGATGAATTTTATAGACTACACTCTGAATATGCCACATTATCTCTTACGTAGTATGTACAAGATGTCCAAATGATTTAAGCGTGAGAAGGCTAATAGCAGCCTTTTCCATCACTGCTTGATCAAAGTCATTATCGTTCATCATTTTACCCTTAGTGGTGACTGTTGGCAAGCCTTCCTATCAAGGAATGGCTTTGCCACTCCTGAGTGTGTCCAAGTGGACAAGGTTGTGGTTACTGAAACCCTGGTTGTGCCTACCATGCCATCTCCTACCCTTGTACCCCCTGTCAAACCCTCGAACTACCCCAACATCAACCTACCCTATACCATGGGCGATCCATGTACTAAAAACAATACTAAGGCCGTCAAGAAGCCTATAAGGAAGAAAGGAAAAGGTGATACTGGAGTTAACAGTAAGGGAAAGAAAAATGCATGATGGATATCGAGATGTGCTCGGAACAAGCCTAAACAGAGCACTGACCAAAAGCCTATCGTCTTGACCGAGGATTCAAACTCGGAGATCGAACGTTTCCTAGCCAAGGAATACCCCTATTCTCATGGCCTCTGCTCTATGGAACCCTATGACTATGTTTCCAACTTACCTCCATGCCTCAAGAACTACCCTAACTTCCCGGGAATTAAGATTCACAGTGAAACCCCTGGTAACTTGAGCGAACCCTCACCTGTGATGTCAAGGCCCGATCAATCATCGTGTCCTCAATGCAATTCCTGGCTTGAACGTTACTACACGGACGTCCCCCTATTGCAATCTAAGATCAAATCATTAGAGGAACGAGTTAGTGTGTTGTCAAATGAGAACGACAGGCTACAAGCCAACGAGAAGAAGCAAAAGACCATCGGTTCAATTGTCTTCAGAAATGTTGAGGCAGCAGTGGCCTTTGTCAATTCAAAGTTATCCTGATCAAATCATTTTCCTACTGCGCAGGTATGTATTTCAACATCGATTTTGCTTTATGAGTTGGTTTGAATTAATATAATTGATTGGGTTTTCTTTTGATTAGTTCTGTTTGTTTTAATAGATTCAAAACAATTATGTTTACTTCGAATTACCAGAAATGATTATGTTTTATTTTGAATGAATATTTTCGCTTTGGATTATGATTGCATTCAATTTGTACAAAAGATTTGTTTGCTAAAATCAGACATGGCTATGTTTTGATTGATACGATTTTGTTGTTCTTCTATTGTGTCGGCTCTGAGTTAGCTCGACCTGGTTCTGTTTGGTTTGATTTTGAAATGATTATGTATGTTTGAATTAGCATAGTCTTTTATGTATTCAATGCATTAATATCGAAGATTGGTTCGATAAATACAATGTAATCTATTGATTCAAAAATGATTTCATTAGTTTCGAATTATCAAAATGATTATGTCTGCTCTGAATTGGTAATTAAAAGTGTTTGGTAAATTGCATATATCCCTGGTACCATTCGGTTAATTGACCATGATTTCATTTGTTTCAATTTGCATACAAGTTTTGGTTTGTTATGGCATGAATGATTCGCTTTGTTTGGAATTAGTAATTAAAGATTTGGTTTAATAGGTCGAATACATTTCTATTATCATTTGACTAAGATAAAACGGTTATGTTTGCAAATAAGACCAGCTACAGAATCGTGAGATTTTGTAGCTAGTCTTAAAATTTAGATTTTTTGTTAATTTTACCAATAAAACATTATCTAAACAACTTTATTCTTGTTCACCTACAGGTACCTATGAATTTCAATGGCAAATTGGACATGCTATGGCAGTTTAGAAGATGATTTTGTGATATAGTTTTGTTTTAGGTTGTTACCTTAAGTTAGAAATAGAGACTTGGGAGATTGTTCCCATATTTTTTGTAAACTGTTTTTTATAATTCCCACAGGGATGTTTTACCCTATGACCTTTAAATACTTGTTATTTTTTGTAATGGACCCATCATCACTGTTGGGAGAAAAAGAATATGGATTTATGATGATATAGACTTGAATGGAAGTGGATCTTTTGTAACAGCTTTAGCTTTCAATTTATCATACTTTTGTTCAATTTGTGTGCATTTGAATTTGTGATTAAGTCATTGACTACTTTAGATATCAAGACTTATTACAGGTTAATGCATTGTGATTTAAATTTTGTCCATATCTTATGTATCTCAGTTTTAGTACAGAAATTACTCCATTTCAATTTAATGAATGAAGGTTTATCTTTTTCGTTAATCGAACTGTTCTGTACAAATTTTTGCACAGGGATTTATCTAACTGCGATAATTTGTAAATTATAAGATTGCTATCATTTTTTATGTCTTTTTTGTCCTATCATTTATATTCAAAGAGCATTGTTGCTTCCTGTTTACAAGAAGCTTGTGGAAAATCTTGTGCGGGTTTCCTCCCATCAAACAGCTGAATCGGATACTTTGCACAGGACAAATTGGAAAGCGTTATTACAGGTTAATTTATTAAGTGTTATTTAAGTAGTTTAGATAGATATATCGTTCAAATTTATAGTTAGGATTATTTTTTTCAATTTCTCAGCTTAGATAGTTTTCATTTTATTTCTTTCTCATAAAATTATAAAATTCAAAAATAATAGCTTTGTTGTCATAGGACAACTCACAAATGGTTTTTTCAGGTTTTCGATTTAAAATCTGTAATCTGTAAATATTGTACATTTGTAGTTGGATCTAATTCTGTTGATAACTGAACATTTAATTTCATAGAATTATTGTTGTATAGTATTGACAATAGACTGTATATATTTATTTTAGATTTGTTTATTAGTTTGCTTTAATTATTGTTTTCATTTAGATTAGTTCTTTTAGTTAGTTTTCTTTCATTTTTCTAGGACTTAGATCGGCCAATGGAGCCGCTAAACCCATCGGGGTGGATCATCCCAAACGGCTTGGGTTATTTAGACAACCCCGGACCGGATCCACTCCTCCAGTTGACGAGCGTTCATTTTCTCCCGTCAACACATAGCACATGTAAAACAAAACAATCCTTATATCCATAGCACTGCCCTGTATTGCGAGTGACCACAAACAACATTTAGCAATAATACATCAACCAATCATGTTTTCATAACGAATGAAACCGAGACTTGCATCATCAACTGTAGACTAATGTGGAGGAATCATTATAACAACAACAAAAATATAAGCGTAACACATTCATCATAGCGCCTCTAGTCAACAAGGGGGTCCCACCTACTAGTTAATTATTATTATCATAAACAACTAATAGAGCTTAGCAATCATTTGTGAGCAGTATTCATCATTGCAATTTTAAGCGTCAACAAACTGGCGACTCCACAAGGGAATCTGTTTCCAACAAATTAAGAACTCGGACTCTTTGGTTTTGCATACCATGTGAACACTAGATCAATGATATAGACATCATAATGATTATGAAATAGGGGGAAGTGAACTATTTAAAGGAAGAAATGATTTGGGATTTTGGGAATAACTCATGGAAAGTGTTTAAGTATTATGTGGTTTATCCCTGTATGCATAATCATTAGATTAATCATAGTAGAAGCATTCCTTACTTCAAGGAGAAAAGTTTTATGGTGTGCTCTTTTGAATATTGGAGCGGATGGAAGAAAAGGAAAGCATAATAGGGAATAAAACCAACTATCTTATCTAACAACAGTTGAAGCAGATAAAAATTTCAACGGTGTATTCAAGGGGAAAGATCATGACAACTGTGTAACCTGATTGTTATTTATTAACAATACTTGCATAATAGCATCAATGTGGCAAAATTGATCCAGCATTTTATTTTTACAAAAAAAGAAGTCAATAAAAGAAATAAAATAGAAGAAATGAAACAACGGAAATGAAATAACAACAAAGTAAAATCAAAGCAAATAAAAAAAACTATAATACAAAAGCATTCCATACAACATTTAAACTTTCAAGTTGGTTCCACATAGTGTTTTAGGTGGGAACCATTAGTGCTATAGGAAAACAATCACTCTTGGAAGTCCTTTAGGATATAGTAATTTGTGCTCAAGACAAAATCGATCTTAAAAGGACCTAGCCATAACTTTTAGAACTTTGAATTCCTTCCTCTATCAGCATGATATGAATCCCACTGTAATACCTTCTCATTTACCATAAATTTGACATCTTTGGAACTTTTATTGAAACCTATTTTAATAGTTTGATGTATTCTCTTTATGTTATCCAAGACAAACGTCCTTTGTTCCTCTAAATCCGAGAGTGCATTCATTCTTTGAGAGATATTGGAAGAATTTAATTCTTCAACCTGTAGCATCATCCTTAGAGAAGAAAGTTCCAACTCAGTAGGAAGAATGGTATCTTGACCATAAACAAGTTGGAAAGGAGTGCAACCATTGCTCTCCTTAGTGTTACTGTGATCTTCCCAAAGGGCGTAAGTGAGGAGAGTGTGTCATTGACAAGGCTTATATTCAATGAGCCTCTTGATAATTCTAACTAGATTCTTGTTAGTAGACTCAACTTTCCCATTTACTTGGGGATAATAAGTTGATGAGGTAAAATGTTTAACCCCTAGTTTAGCTAGAAACTAATTCAGCTTCGCAGAAATAAAAGTCGGACCATTGTCTGTAATAATTTCCAAAGGAAGAACAAATCTGGAAAAAATATTACTCTCAAGGAAAGAAATCACTTGTGAATGCTTAAGCGAGACAACTTCAATCCATTTCGTAAAATAGTCTATGGTTGTCAAGATAAAAACCTACCCTACTGAAGACGGAGGATTAATAGGATCAATAAAGTCCAGACCCCATTTTGAAAAATGAAAGTAAGGGAGGACATGTTGTAAAGGCATGCACAAAATATGTTTTTTCCCAGTGAACTTATGGCACTTGTCACAAGATCATTAAAAATCATAGAAATCATGAAATATTGAAGGACAATAATACCCTTTCCTAATAATTTTAAAAGCAGTAGTTTTAGCAGAAAAGTTACCTCCTACATGAATAACAAAATTTGAAGATCCATGAATCTCTTGTAACAACTTTCGTGCTTCCTCATTATTCACACAGCGAAGTAACATACCATCAACGGATCTCCTAAACAATGAGTTTCCTAAAATGACATATCTGGAAGATTAAAGACAAAGCCTCCTCCTTTTATGTGTATCTAAGTTATCTGTACATATTTCATTTTGCAAGTAATACACCAGATCCTTGTACCAGGGATGTTCAGCTATAGGAAGGATTTGACTGTCAACATAAAATAGTGTTGACAAAGATCTATCGTGTTCCTCAATTTCTTCACTTTCTTGTGCATGTTGAGCTAAGTGAAGGGCTAAGTCACGTCCCTTAATGGTTTTAGAATTCATGATAGTTAAATCATGCTCCTGGATCTTGGCAAGCCAATGTGAAAGCTTCCCTGAAAGATAAGTCTGTGAGAGAAAAAACTTGACAGCAGGTAAAGGGACTTTTACCAGGATGTGCTTACCTAAGATAAAGTGTCGAAATTTTTCAACAGCCTTAACAAGAGAGAAAACATTTTTTTCAATATACGAATATTTAAATTCATCATCTGACAAGATTTGACTCATGTAAACCACTAGTTTTTCAATAACTTGGTCATCATATTGCATGAGGATAGAAGAAACTGCTTCCTCTATGGCATTAGTATATATAATAAATTCTTTCTCAAAATCTAGCTTCACCAAAACCGGTGTAGAACTGGTTGTCTTCTTGATCCTTACAAAATCATTTTCGACGTCATCCATCCAAGAAAAGGAGCGATCTTTCTTAAGAATATTTTGAATTGGTTTGACCATTACAACAAAATCAGGAAGAAACCTATGGACAAAGTTGATAATACCCATAAAGGCTTGAACCTCCTTTTTGGAAGTAGGAGTAGGAAGATTTAGGATAGAAGAAATCCTTTTGGGATCTATACTTATTCCTAAATCAGAGACAATGTGCCCAAGTAGATTTCCCTTGGTAACATCGAAGATAGACTTAGAAGGATTTAAAGAAATGCCAAATTTCCTACATCGCATGAGAACCTTTTTAAGATGACCAAAATGATCTGATCAATTTTTTGAATACACAGTTAAGTCATCAAGATAAATATGAATAATTTTTTCGATCAAATCATCAAAATCTATTTACATAGCTATTTGGAAAGTGGAACATGCATTAGATAAGACAAAAGGAATACTTTCATAAGTGAAAGTTCCCCAACGTGTAATAAAAGTGGTTTTATATTTATCTATCCTTTTTACCTTGATCTGATTGTAACCTGAAAAACTATCAAGTAAGGACATCATTTGTGACCCTGCAACTTGTTGCAAAATCATTTCCATATTAGGAAGAGGAAAATGGTCTTTTATTCTAGCTCTATTCAATGCATGAAAATCAACGCATAATCTAATATGACTAGTCGTTTTCCGAATGGGAACCAAATTGGAAACCCACTCAGAATACTTAACAGGGAAAATTATCTCATCTTTCAAGGGTTTTTCCAACTCCTTTTGAATAGTTGCTTCCAATACAGGGTTAATGGGTCTTTGTTTTTGTCTAACCGATTTTATGCCCTCCTTGATAGGAATCGAATGTTGTATAAGAGCAGTATCAAAACCACGAAGACCTCATAAGACCAAAATAAAACATCTTGAAATTCATGAAGTAACTCAGTAAACTTAAATTTTTCTTCATCTAAACATTGGGCACCTATCTTAACATTCTTTGGACAGTCGAGTGTCCCACTTTCCTTTTCGACTACTCTTTTTTATGTTTCACTTTGTTGCCTACATCACTCAATGAAAATGAACTTTCTAGACGAGTCAAGCTCTTCGAAATTTTGTTATTTTCCATCGATATAATCTCCTTAGGCTTATAAGGTTCATTTTGTATGAAATAATAGATGCTCTAGTCACTAGAGAAGACCTGCCATGACTCTACATTGTTAGGGATATGCGGACGATAAAATTATTGAAAGTTGCAATCAGGTCTTTGTGGTAGAAGTTGTCGAGTAGGAGAAGCTACAAAAAAAGATAACCTATCAACCATTGAGTTCAATTCCCTTTTAACATGAGTGATGTTGAAATATAGCAAGTTTTGGATAAGTTCCCAAACATTTTGGGTGTAACGTTTCATTAACTTGTTTCTAGGAGAATATATCTTATGTACAAGGTTTACAACAAGTTCACAGTCCCTGAAAAACTATAAGGTGACCACAACCTAAATTATAGGAATTTACAATGCCTAGCAATAACGCTTCAAATTTGGTGACATTGTTTGTGAAAGAAAACTATAACCTATAGGAAAAGTTGTGACTCTTACCCACATGAGAGTACAAGATAATGCCAGCTCCATTTCCTTTGTTGGAGCATGAACCATCAAAGTGCATATTCCACATCCCATCCTCTATGTCGATTTGTTCCAAGGTAGTGTTGTCCTCCCCTGCAACGATGGAATACACTCCTAGGTCCTCCTCAATATAATTTACATTAAGTTGTGGGATGCTTTCTATATAAGGTGAAATTATTCCCTCCCTTAGGACTATGATGTTTTTCCCATTCTAAGGAATGGATAAGTCTGTCCCGTCGAGTGAGAGGTATCCACCTGTAAAGGCTTTCCATTATCTTCCTAAGATGATTGAATAATTACTCACTGGAACATCAATTACCTAAATATTAAGGGTTGTCCTTATTTCACGATGCGCAGATAAAACTAAGGTCATGTCCTTGATTTCACCTATGGTCGATTGTTGTAAACTATTATAAGAGAGCATGCTTTTAGAATTTTCATTTGTACAAAACAAGCCTAGCTCTTCCATAATAATCTTTGAAATTACAATTGGGCCCGAACCATCATCAATCAGACAATAATGGGCTATTTTGTCCATAATCTTTACAGAAATGAAAAACGAGTTTTTTTTACAGAGTGTCTAAGACTATGTACACCTACTTTATTTATAGTTGAATACTCTTCATCTACCTCTTCAGAGAGGTTGGTTATAGTGGAAGCTTTTCTTTCCATGAAATGTTTCAGACGTTTTTGTTGCTTATGGATGACAACCATGTCCAGGAGGGTAGAATCATCTTTAATATTATCTAATTGATTGACAATATTGTATTTGGAAGAGGGAAGAGGGGAGGGAGTTCCTTGACTATCAGGAGTTTTGGAAACTTGTATAGTGGCAGCTGGTGAAGATGAGCTTGGGCTAGAAGAAGTGCAAGGAGGATCATATTTACCTTTCGAAGCATAGAATTTATTCCTAGTATTTATGACCATGAAATCCTCTGGTTCTACGAAATCTAGAACAACAATGGTAGTTTCAGGCCTTTTACCAAATGTTTTATCTCTAGCACTCTTCTTTACCTCACAAGTACTTTCCTCATGATGTTCCTCGCAAAAGTTACACCAACTGTGAGGCATGATGGATTTAGGCTGAAATTTGTTTTGATTAGGATTACTAAAGGGTGGTGCAGAAGAAGATGAGGCCCCATGGGTAAGTGAAGGGACATTTCCCTTCCGCTCATATGCTATCATTCGGTTATTCATGTCTTGTACAAGTTGTAAGAGGGTGGACATGCTCGTTTGTTTAACTGAGTCTCCCTTGGGATGACCTATTCTTTCTATTTGTTCTTCATAAGTGAAAGTTCCCCAACATGTAATAAAAGTGGTTTTATATTTATCTGTCCTTTTTACCTTGATTTGATTGTAACCTGAAAAATTGTCAAGTAAGGACATCATTTGTGACCCTGCAACTTGCTGCAAAATCATTTCCATATTAGGAAGAGGAAAATGGTATTTTATGCTAGCTCTATTCAATGCATGAAAATCAATGCATAATCTGATATGACCAGTCGTTTTCCAAATTGGAACCAAATTGGAAACCCACTCAGAATACTTAACAGGGAAAACTATCTCAGCTTTCAAGGGTTTTTCCAACTCCTTTTGAATAGTTGCTTCCAGTGCAGGGTTAATGGGTCTTTGATTTTGTCTAACCGATTTTATGCCCTCCTTGATAGGAATGGAATGTTATAAAAGAGTAGTATCAAAACCACGAAGATCCTCATAAGACCAAAATAAAACATCTTGAAATTCATGAAGTAACTCTGTAAACTTAAATTTTTCTTCATCTAAACATTGGGCACCTATTTTAACATTCTTTGGACAGTCGGGTGTCCCAATTTTCAAGGAAATGGTTTCACCCACTTTCCTTTTCAACTACTCTTCTTTATGTTTCTCTTTGTTGCCTACATCACTCAATGAAAATGAACTTTCTAGACAAGTCAAGCCCTTCAAAATTTTGTTATTTTCCATCGATATAATCTCCTTAGGCTTATAAGGTTCTTTTTGTATGAAAGAACAGATGCTCTCATCACTAGAGAAGACCTGCGATGACTATACATTTTTAGGGATATGCAGACGATAAAAAGATTGAAAGGTGCAATCAGGTCTTTGTGCCAGAAGTTGTCGAGTAGGAGAGGCTACAAAAAAAGATAACCTATCAGCCATTGAGTTCAATTCCCTTTTATCATGAGTGATTTTGAAATATAGCAAGTTCTAGATAAGTTCCCAAACATTTTGGATGTAACGTTTCATTAACTTGTTTCTAGGATAATATATCTTACGTACAAGGTTTACAACAAGTTCATAGTCCCCGAAAACTATAATGTGACCACAACCTAAATTATAGGAATTTACAATGCCTAGCAATAACGCTTCAAATTCGGTGACATTGTTTGTGAAATAAAACTATAACCTATAGGAAAAGTTGTGAATCTTACCCACAATAGAGTACAAGATAACGCTAGCTCCATTTCCTTTGTTGGAGCAAGAACCATCAAAGTGCATATGCCACATCCCATCCTCTTTGTCGATTTGTTCCAAGGTAGTATCGTCCTCATCTGCAACAATGGAATACACTCCTACATCCTCCTCGATATAATTCACATTAAGTTGTGGGATGATTTCTATATAAGGTGAAATTACTCCCTCCCTTAGGACTATGATGTTTTTCCCATTCTGAGGAATGGATAAGTGTGTCCCGTCGAGTGAGAGGTATCCACCTGTAAAGGATTTCCATTATCTTCCTAAGATGATTGAATAATTACTCACTGGAACGTCAATTACCTAAATATTAAGGGTTGTCCTTATTTTAGGATGCAAAGATAAAACTAAGGTCATGTCCTTGATTTCACCTATGGTCGATTGTTGTAAACTATTATAAGAGAGCATGCTTCTAGAATTTTCATTTGTACAAAACAAGCCTAGCTCTTCCATAATAATATTTGAAATTACAATTGGGCCCGAACCATCGTCAATCAGACAATAATGGGCTATTTTGTCCATAATCTTTACAGAAATGAAAAACAGGTTTTTTTACAGAGTGTCTAAGGCTATGTACACCTACTTTATTTACAGTTGAATACTCTTCATCTCCTCTTCAGAGAGGTTGGCTATAGTGGAAGCTTTTCTTTCCATGAAATGTTTCAAATGTTTTTGTTGCTTAAGGATGACAACCATGTCCAGGAGGGTAGCATCATCTTTAATATTATCTAATGGATTGACAATGTTGTATTTGGAAAAGGGAAGAGGGAAGGGAGTTCCTTGACTGTCAGGAGTTTTAGAAACTTGTACAGTGGAAGCTGGTGAAGATGAGCTTAGGCTAGAAGAAGTGTGAGGAGGATCATATTTACCTTTCAAAGCATAGAATTTATTCCTAGTATTTATGATCATGAAATCCTCTAGTTCTACGAAATCTAGAACAACAATGGTAGTTTCAAGCCTTTTACCAAATATTTTATCTCTGGCACTCTTCTTTACCTCACAAGTACTTTCCTCATGATGTTCCTCACAAAAGTTACACCAACTACGAGGCATGATGGATTTAGGCTGAAATTTGTTTTCATTAGGATTACTAAAGGGTGGTGCAGAGGAAGATGAGGCCCCAGGGGTAAGTGAAGGGACATTTCCCTTCCTCTCATACGCTAGCATTCAGTTATTCATGTATTGTACAAGTTGTAAGAGGGTGGACATGCTCGTTTGTTTAACTGAGTCTCCCTTGGGATGACCTATTCTCTCTTATTTCTAGTTGTTCTTCATACAACCAATTATACACATGCCTCCTTGTAACTCCCATAATAATTTCCAAAATTTAAATATTAAATATAAAAAATAATTGAAGTTATATCCAAAATATGTAAGTAAACACATTATCCAAAATGCAATGTTTTGTTGTCCAAAACTTTCTACAGTCCATTGTCTTCAACAAATCAACCATAACACATAAATCAAAATCCATATTTTCCACTTTGAGAGGAAATCCTTCTTCTATCACTGATGTCCCCTTTGGACTTCCCAGAATTAGCCTTAGGTTGATTCAAACCTTGAGGCTTAATATCACTAATAACATGGGAACAATTGTCTCTCAGGTGCATATAGGAGGAGATTGATTTTTCCAAGTCATTTGAAGGAGATGAGAGGGAAGCAACAACTTTACCTTTGTCTTGCACATGGGTAGCCTCAGTTTTAAGTCATTTTCTAGCATGAGAGGACTGGACAGGTGAGTGTGCATGGGAAATTTGAGCATTTGGGTTTATAGGTGGACAAGGAGGAGGCAATGACAAGTTGGGCCAACAATGATGGTGGGAGACTACCAGATGAACAATCTCTTGCCATCCATCATCTTTGGGAATTTATGGTTGCATAGATATATGGGAAGGCACAGGGATACCAGGGAAATTTTGGGGCTAGAAGGGAGGCCTCTCTAGTCTAGGCTGAATTATCCCTTGCCCAATCCAATTGAAGAACCCATCTTGAAAAGATGGTTCAACTCCTGAGGATTGACATCAAAATGAATTACAAATCTGGGCCTTCTAGGCTCTCTGTTCGAGTTACCTCTTTCCCTATTGTTTATGCCATGACTTCCTTTGCTCAAGAAACTCATTCTGTATGCATCAATTCATTAGAAACTATCCCTTAATAGACCAGACCTGACATTCTCTTTATATGAAACAAAGTTTGGCTCATAAATTGACATAAGACCCAGGCAATTCAATCCATAATAATTATTTAATAATTTCCAAATGAGCAGGGAGTGAAATAGGGTTCATGGGATATCTGGAGGGATTGTAATGAGCGAAAAAGTGATAGCATGATAGGGAGTAAGAACACGGGTACTTCTCAACAATTAATTCAATACCTAATTGTGAAATCAATACCAAAATACATCAGATGCCACCTATTTTTGTGTCATACCTTTACCACTACCATATAGAGTGTTTAACTTATTTTATAGAACAGGGTGTGTAAAATGAAATTGGGATCGTGAGGGGCGTATAACGTGTGAACAAGTGAGAGTATGAGAGGGAATATTACAGATAATGTTCATAAAAATAAATTAAGTTAGACAACAACCATAACTCTGTTCATACCACAATCCAATAAGAATCCACTCTAAAACCAACATCATTTAACTGTCCCTTATTTACAGACAAAGGGATTGTTGAATTCAATAAAAAGACAATTCAATAGCCCATAATTCTTCAATTATATCAATATTTGCATCTTATATGATAACTGTGAAACATCATATTAATATCATTGCAAATTTGACAATAATATCATAACCATTCGAGCCATAATCCTTCCTATTCCAATTCAAAACCCGTTTCTTTTAAAAAAAATGTATAATATGTACAGTGATTCCAAACATCCTTATCAAATATTCATTCCTTGAAATCAAATAGTAATAGACCCAGTATTAACCTCCAACTGTCAAATTTCCATCAGTGTTGACATAATCCACTCTCATCAAAACTCATAATTGGGCCCCGATTTAATCACACACGGACGTTCATCGAAATAATCAACACAATTCCTAATTCGACAATAGCATTTCACCCATAACATGTAACTATGAGCCTGATTTTTTTTAAAATTGAACATGTACAGACTTCCTTTAGAAAGAAATTCCCAATAAAAGACAGAGCCATATAATGTATGAGGAGAACATAACCATATCACACACAGGTTCCTTTTAAACTTTAATGGGATCATGATCGTGCTAGGGTTTAACACAACAATGGATGGAATAACCATAATTCAACCAAATGGAAAGTCCTCAGGGATTTAGATAATCCATACCCTATTTTCCAAACACATTTATCACAGAGAGGAAATAACAGAGACTCAATCAAGAGATGGTATTTGAAGTCAGAGAGCTCGTGCTCTTTTTTTTACAACAAATTATCACAGAGAACCAACCCCAGGTAATCAAGTATAATCTTGGAAGAACAGAGATCTAGTTCTCTTTTAAAATAACCATAGTCATTTAACTTATAACCCCAAAATATTAACAAGGCCTAAATGTGCCTGAGGATAAACATAAACAATTCGATCTCAGAAGAACCAAGTCGTGCTCGATAAATGAGGCACACATCATGCTCAACAAGCCAGAGACACACATATATAATTTAAAATTTATTGCAGAGAAGTAACGAGAGTTGGCTTAATCAAGGAAGGATCCTCGAAGAAAAAAAGATATCGTGCCCCTTCCAAACACCACATATGTTTATACCCTTCAAAAAAAACTTGACAATGATGTTTACAAACATATCAGTCATCCACTTCAACAGATATGAGAGGAGAGAACACTTAAAATCACTATGAAAGAATTCATGATCACGAACCGTGACCACCCAACACATATACAGGCTTCCATTCAATATTCTAGATGATAGGAAGATTTGATTGTGCAACACTTTTGGCAATAGTGACAGTGAAGTGAATGTAATAAAAAATGATAGCTCGGGGCTCGACCAAACAAATCAAGAACAGTGCAATTGTCAATAGTTACATTGAAACCTGGAGGAACGAATCATAACAACGACCTAGATGAAAATGGGTGACAACAACTAATACCCAGACTGGTGGTAAAAACTCACACAATAAAAACTCATAGCTTGTTACACCATAGTCATATTTTCCACAGAGAACCAGAATAAAAACCCCAAGCTGACATACATTTTTTAAGCCAATAACCAATGCGCACGCTTCACACAACACTAAAATCCATTCCTATCTTTTAAAACACCAACAGTCCAAAGTATTCATAGAGAAAACCATAAGCATATCATTGATACACAGTCCAACTCAAGAAAACACAGACCTCATGCAATCCTGAGCCAACAAATCGATTAATAATATAGAGGGACCATCATGTATGGAAAGTAAAGAAGCCATACCTGGAAGAATCGCCTTGAGGGAAGAGTTGGACTATGTTTTTCCTTTTAAAACCTGAAATCGCGAAGCTTCCACAACCACCAGAGCCAAATGAAACTATGGCTAGGGTGACGGGGTCGAGGTTTGTTTGAGTGACGTGCAGTAAATGCATGTCACTTCCTCCCCTAGCCCTATTAAATTCAACGTACAAGCCAACCCATAACCATAACATCAACCATTAATCCAAACACATATCCATTGATATGTTCAATGCTATATCCATTGCATAGTGCGCTACCCTAATCATATCAAAACTTCAACAATAACCATATGTTAAACATTACCATACATGCTTCACATATAATCCTTTAACCAAAGCACATAGTATAGCATCTAGCTTTATCACCTTTCATTTGTCACCATTATATATACCTTAAGGTTTATATATAATCTCTTTTGCAATAAACTTAGGACTTATCCATAGATTGTTTCCTTTTGTTTTTCTTCAAGCTCTTATTTCATCTTATTATCCCTTTTCATAAAATATAAGATCATTAATCAATGTTTAATGCATAACATAACACATGTAAAACAAAATAATCCTTATATCCATAGCATTTCCCTATATTGCAAGTGACCACCGACATCATTTAGCAATAATACATCAACCAACCATGTTTTTGTAACAAATGAAACCAAGACTTGCATCATAAAGTGTAGAAGATTGTGTAGGAATCATTATAACAACAACATACATATAAGTGTAACACATTCATCATAGTGCATCTAGTCAAACAGGGGGTCCCACCTACGAGTTAATTATTATTATCATAAATAAATAATAGCGCTTAGGAATCATTTTCAAGTAGTATTCATCGTTGTGATTTTAAGTGTCAACACACCGCACAAAGGAAATATTTCAACACAGTTCAAAATGGAAGAACTAGATTCCACCATTAGATTACCATAGTTTTGGGGCGAGGCATCAAAGGACCTTGAAAAACATCTATTTATCTATGAAAAGATATGGGAAGAAAAACATATCACAAATGATGATACAAAAGTCACACAGTTAGCTATAATAATCAGATAACGGGTGTTGGACTAGTACATGACCCTTGATGTAAATATTCCACAAGGAGCACCAAAGACTATCGCAGAGGTGAAAAAGCTATTGGTAAATGAATTTCAGAATCCATGCTTAGAAGACTAATACATGAATTAAATGATTGAAATTAGGTAGAAACTAGGTGAGTTTGTCTAGGAGATTGATCAAAGGTTCAAACTTTTGAAAGGTAATTTGAAGTATTCTATTACTGACATGACACATAGGAAGTTATTTGTGAACTCACTATCACCACACTTGAAGTATCCTTTGAGACATCAGAAGTTCCAAACTTAGAAAAAGGCCTTACAAGTAGCCCTCCAGTTGGAAGCAAACATGTGTCAACAGACAGATCCAGCAATAGAAGAGATGAAAGAGGATATGAAGAATATGACATTTCGATTGAACCAAAACAAGGGGAAAGAGAAGAGAGAAGTTGTTCGGTGTACGTTATTTAGGACATAAGTACATCATAAGAAGGAGGACTTGTTCGGTGATACCAAGTGTAGTACTTGGTATTAGGTGTGCCAAACCCCTTGCCAATAGGAGGACCATGATGCGATATTTGTAAGACACATGGGAATGATCCATATCATTTCCCAATGATGTAGAAGTATAATACAGTGCCAAAAATTTCATACTGCAATTTTTTCAAATCAGTGGGTCATGATGATAAGAACTGTAAAATGTTGGAATTGATGAGAGAGAGAACTTTAGACACCTACATGGTGAAAGAATAGATGATGACAGGCCAAGTTGCACCACAGTTTAACAATGTACAACCACAATTCAATCTCGTGCAACCATAATACAACAATGTGAGGCCATAGTATAACCCCACGCAGTGTAATTAGGCACCCCAATACAATGCACTATGAGGATATAGAAGTGGATTCAAAGGTGGAGGCCGAGGCAGATAAGTATTTGGATGAGGCAGAGGGCTATTAGTTTGCCAAAATTGTTAAGAACTAGGACATTATGAAAGAGATTGTCCACTTCCACCTACGACATGTATGTATTGTTGCGCAACAGACCATGAAAAAAAATATTTCCCAACACTATTAGGAAAAATATAGGAGAAAAGGAACCATAAAAATCAGAATTTCCATTGGATTTCCACATAAGTTTGGGATGATGAAAAGAATATCAACATAGTTACTCGAGGAGGAGCTAAGATAGGAGATGATGCAGAAAAACAATATCCATCTCAACACTAATGGGTCAAAAATAATATTGAGCCACAAAATCATTTTGACATGCAGAAAGAAAAGGAAACATTTGAGGAAGCCAGACAACAAATTCTAAAATAGAACATTACGTCTACATCAATTGTGCAACAAACTCAGGATCCACCAATTTATGAGATCCCATCTTCAATGGATCACACCAGCAAAGGACAACCTTTATATAAAGTAAGTAACATAAAGACTTTTTTGCAATCCTGTGTCAAGTTATTGAATGATCCATCATCCATTAAGGTCTTATAGAATTTTCTAGAAAGTTGCAACATGGAAGTAGAAGGGAAGTTAGAATGGAATATAGTCAATTATTTTCATACAAGAATAAGAACAAGTAGGGAATTCAAGATAAATGCCAACATTTTGGATTTCAATATGGGAGATACCATACTTGATTTAGGCTTTGAAGTAAACATATTACCTAAGAAGACATGGCAGTGAATGGGGGAACCCACATTAGGATATTCACATGTCCATTTGAAATTAGAAAATCAACATAGAGTGTTATCAATTGGAAGACTTAAAGGTGTGACAATAGACTTGGATGGAGTGTGCACTGTGGCAGATTTTTAGGTTATATAAATTGTAAGTGGCACAAAACCCTATCCAACATTACTTGGCTTGGACTGGGAATTTGATAACTAGGCTATGATCAAATTGAAGACAAGGAAAATGACTTTTGAATCAGAAGAATATAAAGTGATTTCACCATTGGATCCTTCAAAGGGAGAAAGGTTTGTAGAGGTGACATGCTTGGACTTGGAAGAAATGAATCAGTTATATAGGACTATTGTGGGAGAAGAAGAATATGTAAACCCAACTGCATATGGGGTGCTCAGTTGGAGAATCATTACGTCGTGTGCCTCAAAATTAGACATAGATCTGGAGAATTGGCGGAAGAGGCTACATGAAGTCTCCACAAGGCGGTGAGCAATAATAGACTACAGAGGAAGGTGGGTTGGTATAAAGATAAGGGAACCTCCCACTTTTCATGGTTTGAATGACTTAGAATAATTATTGAAAAATTATGAGGAGGAAGTTTTGGAAAATTAGAGGTTGTTAGCCTTGTATATTTCACTCAAAGAAACACCTACAACCTGGTGGGGTACTCACAATGAAAAAATCTAGGAATGGTATCAATGTAAAAGGTTAATGCACATTACATTTGGCATAGAACAGGGGAGCAATACATTGCAGAAGTATGATGGATGAGGAAGGTCAACTAAACACCTAGAGAAATGCAAAACACAATGGAGGCTGAAACCACCAGTAGAATGGTTTCATTACTTCATTCATACATTTGAAGGGATACCGGGGAACTCGTAAATAGTCCAGGACATGCATAGAGGCACTGCAGAATGGACAATATTACAACACAATTTTGTGTTAACTTTCTCATTTGAGCATGAGAACCCCAATATTGATTCATCTTTGAAGCTGATACAGGGAATGATATTTTTTAAGGAACCTGAGATGGAAATCATAACAAGATATCATCAGTAGAACAAAAAAACACTCAAATATTTACTCGTGTGTTATCATGTCACAGAGGAAGCACTAGATGAATATGATCTGCACAACATTCACATAACATAAGTTGAAAGTGAGAGAGTGGAATTTCTATATCTTGAGTCATAAGCATTTGTTGCACCAATAAATGTCAATAAAGTTAACATTGGGACAAAAGAAAACTCTAAAATGGCAAGCATTGGAGACTACTGGGATGAGAAGACACTAGAAAGGATAACAGATTTACTGCATGAATACAATGACTTTTTTCCAGTAACCTTTACATAGATGAAAGGAATATCAGGTGATCTAGGTGAGATGAATATACCCCTAAAACCATATGCTAGACCTGTCAAACAAAGAGCGTATAGGCTAAACCCAGTGTATAAGAAAAAAGTGAATGAAGAACTTGACCAAATGTTAGAAGTTGGTATCATAGATCTCATGGAGGAATTTGAATGGATCAGCCCCATGGTAGTCTAGGAAAAGAAGAAAGGAGGGATAGGAACTTGTGTAGATCAGAGGAAATTAAATGATTATGGCTTACATGATTCTTTCCCTAACCCTTTTATAGATGAGGTCTTGGAGAATGTGGGAGGCCAGGAAGCATACTCTTTCACAGTTGGATTCTCAGGATATCATCAGATCAAAATAGATATAGAGGATAGGCATAAGACTACCTTTTCTACAGAATGGGGATCCTACCAATATACATTTATGCCCTTCGGATTGAAGAATGCACCAACCATGTTTTCAAGGGTGGTTATAGATTATTTTAAATATTTCATACATAAGATATTAGAAGTATATTTGGATGACTGGAGTGTTTTTAGTCTTTTGAAAGATCATGTGGAATTCCTAGGACTAATGTTGGAAAGATGCAGGCAATGTCAAATATCATTAAACATCAAGAAATGAATTTTTGGCACACCTTTTGGGATACTATTGGGACATATAGTGTGCAGATAGGGTTTACTGGTTGAACCTACTAAGATTGTTGTAATTATGAACTTACCACCTCCAAATTTAGTGTGCCAGTTAAGAGTCACACTTGGACATACAAAGTACTACATAAATTTTATGAAGGGCTATGCACAGATTACTGCGTCGATGTAAAAAATGCTAAAGAAGAACACCAAATTTCAGTGAAAAGAGGATTGTCAATAGGAATTAGATACCTTGAAGGAAAAGATGGTGACAACACCTTGGGAAAATACATTTCATGTGCATGTAGAAGCATCAACAATATCACTTGGAGAAATTATGGCACAATGAGGAGCAAGTGACTTATATCATCCTATAGCCTTTGCAAGCAGGAAGTTATCAGAATCAGAGTAGAATTACAACACCATAGAAAGAGAGGGCCTAGCCATGGTATATGAACTACATAAATAAGGACATCAATTATTGGGAAAGAATTTAAAATGTTCATAGATCATTCTTCCCTCAAATATATTGTCAACAAGCCAGTGTTGGGGGGGAGGATATGTAGATGGTTGTTATTGTTCCAAGAATTTGATTTTGAAGTAATAGTCAAACCAAGGAATATAAATGAAAGACCAAATCATTTGTCAAGGACAACCAATGGAGAAGAAACTACTAACTTACAAGACAACTTCCCTGAAGCACAATTATTTTAAATACAAATAGTTGATGAGTACTTTGTTGATATCATTGAATTATTGAGTAGAGGAGTTGTACCAAAGGATTTTAGTACTGCGCAGAAGAAAAATATGGTAGTAAGAGATACAGACTATCAACTCATTGTAGGTCATTTATAC
The DNA here is from genome assembly GCA_009831015.1 of Picea engelmannii. Lineage (NCBI taxonomy): Eukaryota > Viridiplantae > Streptophyta > Pinopsida > Pinales > Pinaceae > Picea > Picea engelmannii. The sequence goes on along the minus strand of ML781207.1, from coordinate 1,582,742 downwards.
AAGTTGGGCACAGACAACATCTTGAGAAGGTGTGTATTAGAACATGAATGACCCATGGTTTTAGCAGAAACTCATGAAGGTATAGTTGGAGAGCACTATGAAGGAAAAGATACCACACATAAGGTATTGCATACAGGGTTATGGTGTCCAACAATTCATAAATATGCGAAGTAATATTTCCAGGACTGTGAAGTCTGTTAGAGAGTTGGCAAACCCAATAGGAGTGATGAGATTCCCCTAAGACCCCAAGTAACCATTCAGGTATCTGAAAAATGGGAAATAGACTTTGTCAGACCTATTAATCGACCAACAAGAAGGTAAATATCTAGATACATCATTACTGCGACATAATACTTAACCAGATGGGAAGAAGCAACACCAGTCAAGGATTGCAGTGCAGAGACAATGCATTTCTTATTTGAGCAAGTGATTACAAGATTTGGATTCCCTAGGATTCTAATGAGTAACCAAGGCACCCATTTTATCAATAATACCATCCAGGATATGACTGAGGAATTTGAAGTGTATCACCAAAAGAGTACACCATATCATCCTCAGGAAAAAGGGACAACAAAATCTTTCAACAAGATTTTGGAGAATTCCCTCACAAACATCTGCAATGTGAACAGAGATGATTGAGATTTAAAAATATCAACAGTATTATGGGCATACATGACTACATGCAAGAATTTGAGAGGACAAACACCATTCATATTGGTGTATGGACAAGAAGAAGTGTTTCCATTAGAATTTTTGGTACTCAATATGTGCATAGCAATAATTACAAATATGATAGAAAGAGGTGCAGTACAAGAAAGGTTAAGTCAACTTATGGAGATGGAAGAAGATATGATTCTGGAAGGATTCCACCAAGAGGTTTAGAAAGCAAGGGAGAAATCTTGGCATGACACACAGATCAAGAAGAAAATATTTAAGGAGGGAAATTTAGTTCTTCTCTCTGACAAATTTTTTTTGAAACATCTCGGTAAGTTCAGAATGCATTGGATAGGGCCATATGAAGTGAAGTATGTAACAGATGGAGAATCTGTGAAGTTAAAGGCATTGACAGGGGCAGAGCTAAAAGTAATGGTGAACAGTAGTTGAATGAAAATGTATAGGTACATTCAACCTACTAACTCTCAATAGTCGCAGAGTAGTAAGGAAGACTTGTGTATAGTGTGCTATAGTATATATTAGGAAAGAAAAAATTATAAAAAGACATAAAAAGGAGAAAAAGATGAAAAATGAAGACAAAATAAGAAAAAGAGTAGGTCGTTGGTTGAACAAAAGGAACGTGGAAAAATTCACGCGCAACAAATGATGTGAAAATTTTTGAAAGACTATGCACATGAAAAATTGGACATTGTGCAAATGCATGGAAAAAATGAAAAAAAGAAGCCAAGCATTCATGAATGGGTCTATAAAGAGAGGAAACCATGGGTCAGTTTAGCACTTAGCAATTTTAGAGAAGAGAGAGAGTTGAAGAGCCCAAAATAAGAGAAATTAGGTAAGGACGATAACACTTGCTCATCTGACAACATGACACCTCAAAAGGTTGGTGGTCCAGGGTGATATGTTAGGGTTACTCGACAAGGAGAAATAAGAAAGGAAAGGATGGAATAGCTCGAGAATTTCATAGAGATGGAAGATGTCACTACCTCAGAGACAAATTCACTCATCTTGATGAGGGTAGAGGAGGAAACATCGATAGATGCACAAGGAGAAATGGGTCAAAGCTCCGCAAACCCAAATGGCAGCACAAACCCTAACCCAAAAACACTTTCTAAACTTGAGGAAATGAAGAGCCAATAATAGGTTTATAAAAAAGAGGAGGTGTTAGTAAAGGACATTACCAACCAGCTAAAAACTGAGGGAGAAGAATATGACACGATAGAAATAGCGGTGAGAGGCCACCTTGCCATTGGCCAAAAAAGAAAGGTGAAGGACATCGCAGATATCACACTCCCATACATCCCAGACGTTGTGGTCACAGTGGAGGATATACTTAGGAAGGTTTCCAATATTAGATACAAAGACCATGATGTTTGCGATGTGGAAACATTTCCAGACTTAGCATAGGAAACTTATCTTGTGGACAAAGAGGAGATAGAACCCCTAGGAACACCCATCATGGAGCCCGCGTGGTGGATTACAGGGCTCTACAATTCTGGCATCATGAACCTTCTATACATACCACAATTTGGGTGTGGTAAGAATGTGGGATTATGTCTCAAGAAAGTACTAGCTAGGGTACACAGAGGTATCATGTGGATGGATAGGCTATTCCCCATTGATGTGTCCTTGATCATCAAAATTACAAGGTTTCCTACAGTTGGTGCACAACCTGAAGAATACTTAGAGAATAAAGTGCATGAGAATCAAATTGTTGAGATAGTAAAGGAACATTTTGGAACCAATCGAGGGAGCAAGGGAATCATTCTCAAAGACATCAATAACACTGTGACGTAGTTCTCCATCATGCTAATGGATTGCAAGTGTCTGGGGAAATGCAGGAAATAAGAGCCCCCAACAGAAGTCATAGCAGTCGCCATGCAGTGCACAAAAGGCGTAATGTTTACCTGGGAATCATATCTAGTAAACCAATTATTTATCGACCATAGGGATGCACAGGATCAAGGAACTGAGTTCCATTATTCTTGTCTCATAATCCTCATAGCTTTGGTAGGTTTGGATGAACCAAAGTTCTCAATGTTTCTAGATAGGATGGGGAAATTCTACGCAACTAGATATGAAACACTCTAGAAAGCGAAGGATAATAAAAATAAACAAGAAAAAAATGTAGTGTTTGAATTTTTTTTGGAAGACATGTAACAAAAAACCACCAATGTGTGGAGGATTCTTGTTGAAGTGGCCCAGGAATACAAATGGATTTCCCAATTTAAGGCATCCAAACATCATATGTGGATCCAAGCCATAAAGGACCTGAAGAAAAAATGGTTGGATATGCAGTATTGTGTCTCAAGGAAGAGGTCGATTGGATAATTAAATATTGGCTCATATAGTGGAAGGTGGTAGAAGATAAGACAACAACCAAAACCAAGGAGAAATTTGAGGCAGTCCCATCAACAAACACAAATAGCCCATATGCCAACACCTGGAAGGTGGCAACACACACTCAAGTGTTAGGAAGCATCGCAATGTCAAAGAAGCCACAGAGGAAAGAAATGATGTCGAGGGAAGAAGTTAAGGGGGATGCAAAGAATAGAGAAACCTATCGACCCGAAGAGGAGGAGGCACACATGAAAAATAGTGGGGCCCATCCCTCATAGGAGAAGAGAACTATAGCGCAGGAGGAGGAAATGTAAAAGAAGATGAAATACACTAAGAATCCCCTAGTCATCACCTTGATAGATGACGATGTTGATCTAGTGGCAGACAAAGTCCAGGATAGGGGGGAAGATGAGGTTCGTGCAACTGAGGCACAAAGGGAAGAGATCATGGAAAAGTTAGTGGACGTCCATGATACTCTAAAAAGGATGCATATTTTTGCAGTCCATCATGCTACAATGCAGTAGCCAGAAAAGACACAGCAACCCCGTGCGTAGAAGGCACAAGAGGAAACAATGGAGACAATGGTGAAGGGAAGAAACACCTTCACGGTCACACAACATATGTTACAAGTGGAAAAGGAGAGAACACAGAATCTAGTGGGGGATATAGATATAATTGAGTTGATTATAACATAGATCCCTACAAAAGTGCTATACGGACTACAAAAAGAATCATGCAAGAAGTCCACTCCATAGCCAGCGCAGATGGAACCAACTTAGAATTTGGTAGAGTGGTAACTAAAGTGCTACAAATAACATGCGATCAATTGACTCCAAAGAAGGAGGGGGAGAAGAATCAAGTAGTCATATTGGAGAAGGGAGTAAGAACAATCTACAACAACATCCCATAATGTTCGCAGGAGCCCGCAGACACACATGAAAGGAAATTTTAGAAGATTGTTTAGGTCATGGAGCAGTACAAAAAGGAGATTACAGAGCTCACCGAGAAACGAAGTCCTTATACACCTCCAGAATTCAGAGAACAAATGGAACAAGAGGCTACTGTGCACATCGACAATATTGCGCAAGAAGCCAAGGTAGAGCAGGAACTATATGACATAACTGCTCAAATATAGACCATCTTGGAAGAGGCCGAGAAAATACAGTAGCTACTCTAGAAACAGGAGAAGATAATGGCCTACATCTAGGAATTAATAAAGAAACATAAGAAAATGGCCATCCTCGAGAGGATGAGGAGTGCGCAGGATATGAAGAACATGTAGGAAGAGCTGATGGTTGCTTGGGTTGACAAAAACACAATACACGATCAACTGGATCCACTAAAGTAGGATGCAGAGAGGATGATCAAACAATTGCAAGACAAAAAAGGGATAATAGCGCAAATGCATGCAAAATGCAACCAAGTTCTAGCAGAGCACATTACAACGCAGCATGTGGAGAAGTTGGTAGAGCAGAGCACACAGGTTAAAGTTAAATTCAATCACTTATCCAAATTGTTTCACGAGTTGCATCTCACCATCCAAAGTGTGACGTAGGGTGTAGTGGCTCAAGACGAGCCACATGTCAGTGTTGGGGGCCTGTTGGTGCAATCCCATTTTCGGTGTAAAATCTATTTTGGTAGCAGGCCTATTTTGGGCACAAACCTATTTTTGGAGAGAAAGATCTATTTTTGAAGTTTGCACCATAGGTCGCAGAAAAGAAGGATGTAGAAAAAGAAGGAAAAACAACATGAAAAAGGAGGTAAAGCAGGGGGGCGCACATTCATACAAACCTAACCATGTTAGTGTTAGTATTTTGACAAGAATCTAATGAAGATAAGCCAATAGAGTAGTACAAATAAATACCTAGGAGGTCTAGGTAGAGGTTGTTGTTGATTTTTGATCAGTGGGTTATCGGTGGCTTAGGTGAAGATATATAGTTCTCAGTTGAGTAAGATAGTTTTGGAGGGTTAGGTCACAGGATTTGGAGCCTAGTGTGATGTAGTCCACCTCACAAGGGGTATTTACCCTCCCTTTTATTGTAATCCTGAAGATGTAATGCACACAATGCAGATTTTGTAGAAGAATGAATAAAAGAGCAGAAGAGATAGATCTTTGTGGACGTAGCCCCAGGGGGGGTAAACCATGATAAATCTAGTGTATTAATGTGTTTCAATAGTTTATTTGATGTGATGTTCTAAATTCATTACATAATGAATCGTAATCTAGCAAATCATAGCATGCATGCATAGTTAGATGAATGAATGAACACTGGCTTAGATGAATGAATAATGATATTGATGCATAAGGAAAAGAATCAACAGACAATCCCAATCCCTTCCTAGAATGCAAACACCTAAGTATTTTTTTGCAGTCTCCCATAAATCTATCTCGGGTGAGACTAAGCTATGCACTATGTGTGCAACATTGTCTTCTAGTTTACCAGGAGGGATGAAAGTTTGAGGGTTTTGCTAGAAACCTATTGAGTTCGGAACTTGGGTCAACCCAATCATCCAACAATGTCCATTAGTTGTGGGTGGATCATTATCCTTCTTAGGGGGAATAATATTAGGTGACATACCATATTGATGTTTCTGTTTTTGAATATTGACTTACATGAAATTCATATAAATCTTTTGGAAATATGGATATCTAGGAGGGTTGAATGTAGATCGTTGATTTCAATGATGTCACATACCCACTATGGAAAAAATAAAATTTTCGCTCTTCCTCAAGAGATAGAATCCTTGAATTCTTACGGGGGCCTAGCGCATGCTATCTCTTCCCTTATCCACCTCCATGTGATCATTGGTTATGACCAAAGGCCAAGCCAAGAGGCGCCTTTTGCATTTCACGACTCAGTGATGCGAGAGAATAAGGTCTTTCGACTCTTCAAACCCCGAAACCCAAAATCTTACCTTCAATGAGATCGATGGCTACGAATCTCCCCCTAAACCGACGGTCCTGGCCGTATCGATATTTTGGTAACCAAGAGCTCGAAATGCAGTGCCCCAAACTACTGGTCACTCCATTCCCTAAACTCCGATACGCGAGTTCTTGTACGAGATCCAACGATCCTCAATGATTTGTATCCAACGGTCTAGATCTTTTCAGAGTTTCGTGAACCGATATTTCATGATGTAGCGACTCCAAATCTCTTGTCACTCCAATTCCTGAATTCCGATATGGGAATTTGTATATGAGATCAATGACCCTGGTTGATCTGGATCTGATGATCACTATCCCTCCTGAGCTTAAGGGTGTTGAAAGACACTCAGTCTTAATCGCACGTAGGGGTTTCATATACCAGGATTTTGTGACTTGGGAAGATGAGGGGTCTTTCCCTTTGGTTTCCTAGATGCCAAAATGCCGAAACTTATTCACACTAAACCGGCTCATCCACATAGTGCATCAAGGTTTTGTATATTAGGATTTCGCGACTTGCGAAGATAAGGGGTCTTGCCCTCTGGTTTCCCGAATGTTGAAACGCCAAACATTATTCACACTAAACCAATGGTCCAGATCACTCATGGATCAATGACCACAATCACGTCGCAATTTCGTGAATCACGAGTCTGTGCGGTCTTATCCTTTGACCACTCCAAGTTACGAGTCAGCAAAATGCTACCCAAATGCCATGTGTCCTGTGCCGATGGACGGTTTTGAATACTTTGAGACTTTGAGGACTTTGACGAGTCCTCTCTCCCTTGCATGCACCAGGTTAAACCTCATGTACCTTTTCTAGATCTAATGACTATCGGTCCCCTACACTCGATCTGATAGTTCAGATCTATTCTCCTGCACACTCTTCTCCGGCTGTCTAGACATAGGCTCCAACGGTCCAGATTTTCCCCTGCGACTCGGCGATTCGCCCTTCAGGACTTTAGGGAAATCCTCACCTCTATTTCCCCGAATTGAACCAATGGTTCAGATCTGATTTCGATCATGGTCTATTTGTCACTCTTGAGATTTCATACGCTCAGAAACCTCCAAAGGGTTTCTCTACCTCTGCACTCCATGTAGAGTTCTTGCACACAATGGTGCGATCCTTCCTAAGCTTGTCCATGACTTAAGGAGTTATGGGTTCGGTTTGCCTTGCAGAGATCCTATGTCAATCTGCACTACCTCTCTTGAGCTTAACAAACTTCATCCTCCAATGACTCTAAACAATTAGGAGGGTTGGCATGCATACATGAAATTGTGTCCAGGGTTGACGAACACACAGTTCATGACTCTGGCTTATGCCTCCATAAGACACAAGCACTTATGAGAATAAAATCATCTCCTAACCATATAATTTCTTACTAGCCTAGTGATAAAATCAAGCAGAAATAAGGCAGATACAATATATCCATTAAGAAATATGCACAATTCCTGAAACATACACAGTATAACCAATTCATACATAGTTATGACTAAATTTCACAGGGTAGGAAATCACTTATCTATTATAGGTTGTCTCCAACCAACTGACTGTGGGTGTTCATCCTTCCACCTGACCATAGGCTCAGAGGAATTCATTCTTAGCACTCTGGCCACCCTCGTTCCAAGCCATGATATCACCAGGGAATTATCACACTTCTCAGGAGTTATGTCTCTGACCCAACTTCTGCTCGGGTCATGTTCTCTGCAACTTAGAGCTTTCTCTTTTGGTTATGGCCTCAGTGAGGTTTCTTAGATGATCCTTGGCATCCATCTCCCAGCCTTCAGTTCATGACTCACTGGAGAGCTTTGTGCATCTCCCTTGTGATCTTATGCTCCCTTTGTCTAGTATCTTCTCTCCCATGTGTATCCCTCTTACCTTGGAAGGTTTGTCGACCTATCTTGTTCCTTCTATCAGAATGAAGCTCAAGTCTGCAGGTCCCTGCGATACTTCGGGCTGACAACCCATGTTTCCATTCATGGGGGTGGTTGATTGTTCAACCACCAGTCCTTTCTTGATTAAATGATTTCTTTCCTTGGGATTCGAAGGAGGTTTGTCATCCTCATCAAGGGAAATTTGGGGTTATTTTTCATAATGAACCCTCTCTTATAGTTTTCACATTCTTCCTCTAGTGATATCATGGCTAGTACTTTCAAGGATTCTTCACCCCCATAGTCATTCATTGACAACTCAGTCAATAATACATTTAAATTTTCCTCATGCCTTAGCATGGTAATTCCTATTTTATGATTAATTACAAATTGGGGGAAACAGGGTGTTACAATTCCCTCCCCCTTAAAGGAACACCGTCCTCGGTGTTCTTTCTCAAAAACACATGTCATGCCTTTCTCATTCAGCCACTTCAGAAGTCTTGACCTTCTTCCTCGTTCAGGTCCTCTTCCAGGATCTTAGTCTTCATCATCTGCCTTCAATAATTCTTGGACAACAAACACATTAATCACAATTTTGTGGGAAAACATCTTACTGTTGTTCAAAATTCAAAAGGAAATTTTCATAATCTTAGCACAATACTTATCTGTGAATTTTTTGGATCTGTATCCACATGGTAGTTTTTTCATCCATGCTCATCTCTTTCCTTGACGTACCCATTGGGTGCATGATTCCAATTCAATAGTTCACAAGAGCTATCAGGATTTCATCTTCCTTTCCAAGGTTTTTCCACACGAGAAACTACCCACTATGTGCATGATCCCAATAGTTTACAAGAATTATTAAGGTCTCCTCTTCCTTGTAGTCACTCACCCTCTAGGCCCAAGCTCAGGCATCCCCTTCACTGTTATACAGTCCCTCGGGTGATCCATCTTGCCCTGCCAAGGTTTTCTCGCACAAGAAAATTTTAGAGACTCTATCGAGTCTTACAGTCAAGGCGTCCCTCAGACTTACTTTGTCCAGGTGTACCTCTAGCTTGTGTTACCTCAACACAATAATTTTCAGGCGATCATTGCTTATCACGGGGTTTTCATGGCTCAACAGTAGCCTTTTTTCATCATCTTCAGCTTTGACAGCCTTCATCTGTTCCTTCTAGACAGATCTTTTCTCCTCACCTATGTCACAGGTATACAACATTTGTGAGACATCATTATAAATTCTAACTTTCATAATTTTATTGCAAATCTATCACCCACAGATTTTTTTCCAATCTCTTCTTTTATTTTTAGATATGTTCCGTACGGAACCAGATTCACAATTATGGGACTTTCCTTCCCATAAAATTTTATCTCAGTAGGAAATCGGTCTTCCTTATGGGATTACAGAATTGCCATATCCAAGACTCTTTATTCCTATAATCATTCCTCAACTAATCAAATTGTTAGTTCTCATGCACATACATTTTTATCGCACCTTTTCAACTTCATCACAACAATTTCATAATTGTGCATACTAACAATCAAATTCACTTTCTCAAAAGGAAATACCATTCCTCGCAATTTGGATCAGCAGGCAATTGGTCTTTCCTATGGGCTTACCTCACTGCCATATCCATGACCCTTTCTTCCTGCAATCATTCCTTAGCTAATAAAATTGTTAGTTCTCATGCACATACAATTTTATCACACCTTTTCAACTTCATCACAACAATTTCAGAATTGTGCATACTAACAATCAAATTCACTTTCTCAAAAGGAAATACCATTCCTCACAATTTGGCTCAACAGGCAATCAGTCTTTCCTATGGGCTTACCTCACTACCATATCCATGACCCTTTGCTTCCTGCAATTCATTCTTTCCACATCCAAATAAACTGTTAGTCTCATCTCAACATACCAAACTTTTCAAAACGTAATTCAACATTTCAAAAGGTTTTAACAAATGTGCCAATATCCATGGCCACATTCATACCCAAATGCACTCTTGCATTGATTTCAAGTTTTTCACACTTTATGAAAGGTTATTGTCCATGGGGTGTTGGAATTTAACCAACCTTTTCCTCATATGGTTTATTCATTTTCTTTCATTCTTACAACAGGACCAAGCTTCCTGTTATAGGCTGATCATGATCCCAAATCGATATACCAGAACTCAAAGTTTCACATGAATGCTTTTAAGCACTCCTTGATTGGTCAATGCATTCATGACATATCGGTTCATGAATTCTCCCAATGGTTACAAACAATGTTTACTACCAGAGGTTCATACCTCCATTATTCAGGTTCTCCTTCCCGAATCATATCCCACTTGGGTATCCAAGGCATACAACTGCCTTTCAAAGTTCATGCATAACACTAAGACAATAAAATATTTCAGAAGGGTTTCTTACAAAATCCCTTCATACCTTGTGCCACATAGGCACGAATATCTTTATATCAGTTCTTGGCTGCTAGCACTCTCTTTCTGATCTCTTCCTCATCAATAGTGCTTTAGCGGGATTTTCATAGTCCTGTCAATAATATTTCGACCACATCGTCCCCATGGTCACCCTCTACTTGAGGTTTTTCATTATTGGCAACTGTCTTTCTCAACAGTTCCAATCTTATTTCTTTCTACACATGACATACACCATAGGCACATTAGTCGTCATGTAAATTAAAATGAAAGTACCATAGCATTTAGATTAATAAAATATTTTCAGACATGTCCCAGCATATCCGTATGTACTTCATCACACTATCCTTAATGTTTTCATGAGTGCAACACAACAGTTCTCAATTGTTTTCACAGTATTAAAACCATCATCACTATGGTGTCAAAACATTTCCATTCATCAATGTACTAGCTTTCTCATCCCATAGAAAACATAATGCACAGGAAGGAAAGAATTGAGGGCTCTCCCCTTCTTCAAATTCTTTCTACAACGCCTGGGGCTTTTCAGCCCAGTCGAGTTATCTCTAAGGCCTCATTGTCTCTTCTCTACTTTTTCAATTCTACTCCCTGTTGGGATCTTCCTACTCTTTTCCTTGAGCTGCCTTGGTCAGGCCTCACCCTAACCCTTTTTGGGATACTGCATCATGCTTTAATAGAAACTCTTTGCTCATAATTAATCATGAACATGTGCATCCTACACACTTCCATTCAGTTATCAGAATGGTCAATATTCAGTTGTTAGTCTTCTATTAATTACATGATTCTTTCAAAATGTAATCCAAGATTCTTATATATTGACAGGCTTTGCAGCCCATTGTCCTACCTTCAACAATTATTCGGGTTGTGACTTTGTTCCTCTGACAGAGTCCTTATACAGTTCCTCCACTGGAAACTCCTTCGGTATGCAGCTTCCTTGTTGCATATCCATCACTATCTGTGATGGCCTCAAGCTCGAATTAGCTTCAGCATGTTAATAAGCATTCTTTAAGGGACATAGACATACCTTTCTGGTATATATTCCAGATTATGCATTAGCACATGTTCTATGTTTTTTCTAACTTACATCCACGATGTACTTAGCTATACTCATAACCATAAGCCTGTGTGCAGTTTCCATAGGCATATTTTACAGCCCACATGCATATTTACTATTAAGATCAATCAATTCAGATTCATTCACAATCCTTCTCATGTGATGCTCAAAGGCGTAATCATTTCTCTTATTATGACAAGAGAGAATCTTTGCTCATTTAGCCTTTCATCTAATTATATTGGTACTTCCTGAGGAAATGGAATACATTCCCCTCATGCTATTATTTGGAAAACTACTTTCATGACTCCCTAGAATGGAGTCAGCTATGCATCCATAGTATTCATTTAATATGGACAAGAGAAATACTTTCTTCACATTTCACTCATCAGGGTAATCATATTAGGCCTCTAGTATACTTATACTCTTACATCATACATGTGCATTACTTGCACGTTTAATATCATTCATACCTTACTAGTATTAATATTAGGCTTCCTATTATGAAGCTTCATGATGCATTAAACTCACGCACTCAAGTACAATTGAACACAGCTAAGTATTCATCATACTAGTTCACGCCTTCTCCTCACATGACCACCGACGGTGACCACAATCTAAACTAAAAGGCGCTTCGCATTTCGCTATTTCGGGATTCCTATTGCAAGTAACTCTGGTTCCTCGATCCCCAAAAGATTGAGGCTAAGGTTTTCTCGACTCTTTTATTCACATGACCCTTCACTCGGAACCTGGGGTCAACTCCTAGACACGCGTCAAGATCCCGTGTTTTGGCGAATCCACGGACAATGCTCCACCATTTCACAAAATTCTGATCCATGAGGGTCTGGCAACCTGGATCCCACGGTCTAGATCTCTCTTCCAATCAATGGTCCTGATCAAATCCCAACTTTCCACCTTTCAGGATTCTAGCGGAGTCTTCACCTCCTAACTCCCGATTTCGAATCCCCAAAATGTGTATGCATCAGATCAATGATCCACTGCCTGTCTTGACCCAATGGCTCAGGTTGGATGTCAGGATTTCATGACATGCAAGTTCTCAAAAATCTACTCGTTGACTTTTAAACCTCCGACTCCCGAAGATCCGATTACACCAGATCTACGGTTCAAGTCATCCGCTAACCAACGGCCCTGATTGAATCGATGATTTACCTTGCACGACTTTGGGAAAGTCTTTTCTTCTATTTTCCCAATAGCCGAAACCTCAAATCTCTAGATCAATGACTCTTGTTGATTCCAATCTAATGGATATTATTCCTCCTGAGTTTGTTAGTGATGAGAGGTTAACATCCTTATCTTCTTCGCTGGTCTACTAGATCTAACAGTTCATGGAATTTCGATATTCCTCCCTCCAAGAATTCCACCGTCCATTCAGATTTTCAATGACTTCTAGCCACGAACTTGGCCTCAACTCTTCTGGAATCAACCTCTATGTTCAACCTTCGGAGCTTTCAAACTTTAACACAAGCTCGTTTCTATATGCACTCCGTGTGCTCTATATGCACACTCGGCATATGAAATTTCCCTGCTATCTTTTCTGAGCTTTTAAGTTACTTACAGGACTAATCTCATAGTCATAACTCATACGGATGCTACCCTCTTTTTATGGGAACAACCAACAAGGGTCACTCTTGGGAATTAGCAACAATCCCAAAGGACTCCTCTTAATCTTGTTTAAACAGATTATCCTTGTTGTCGATTCTAACCATTATAGGTCAGATAATCTGACCCTACATATTTTCACCAGTCCTCTCAATCATGAGGACTTATATGCTCAGGGTTTAGTCTTTTAATAATACAATAATTATAACTTTCTAAGGATCCTACTAGTCCTTACCAAATTTCCTAAATCATGAAGGAGTTCTTCATGAGGATCTTAATTCTTACCTAACCATCCATCTCAATTGCAAGAGACTCTACCTTCTTTAGTAGGTAGCCATCGTCACACTATAATAGAACAACTCGGTTCATGTCCCTTTTCTGGCTCATGCAGATTCATAGGACAATTTATTCCACCTTTTTTATTCACACTCAGGTCTTATTAGTAATATTGATCAGTGCATCCCTACTCCTATAAGAGTAGTTATCATTTTGACAAAGGAACATATATTTCTTTGTTGGAATTCCGTAGAAATTCCCAAATTACAGTTTCATTTTCCAGTCCTTCTCCTTAAAGAGAAAATGAAGATAACAATATCTCCTTATGCGACTCGTACATGAGCCCAAGCAGGCCAAGTCTTGTAACCATGCTCTGATACCAATTTGTCGCATACCCACTACGACAACAATAAAATTTTCGCTCTTCCTCAAGGGATAGAATCCCCGAATTCCTATGGGGGCATAGCATAGGCTAGCTCTTCCTTTATCCACCTCCATGTGATCATTGGTTATGACCATAGGCCAAGCCAAGAGGCTCCTTTCGCATTTCGCGACTCAGCGTTGCAAGAGAGTCAAGTCTTTCTACTCTTCAAACCCCGAAACCTGAAATCTTACCTTCGATGAGATTGGCGGCTGTGAATCTCCCCTCGATCCGACAGTCCTGGCTATATCAGGATTTCGGTAACTGGGAGTTCGAAATGCAGTGGCCCAAACCACTGGTCACTCCATTCCCTGAACTTCAATACGTGAGTTCTTGTACGAGATCCAACGATCCTCAATGATTTGGATCCAACGGTCCAGATCTTTTTGGAGTTTCGTGAACCGGGAGTTCACGATGTAGCGACTCCAAATCTCTTGTCACTCAAATCCCCAAATTCCAATATGGGAATTCGTGTATGAGATCAACTACCCTCGTTAATCTGGATCTAACGGTCACTATCCCTCCTAAACTTAAGGGTGTTGAAAGACACTCAGTCTTAATCGTGTGTCAGGGTTTCGTATACCGAGATTTCACGACTTGCAAAGATGAGGGGTCTTGCCCTTTGATTTCCCAGATGCCGAAATGCCGAAACTTATTCACACTAAACCAGCTCATCCACAGAGTGCATCGGGGTTTTGTATCTCGAGATTTCGTGACTTGCGAAGGTGAGGGGTCTTGCCCTCTAGTTTCCCAAATGCTGAAACGTCGAAGGTTATTCACACTAAACCGATGGTCCAGATCACTCATGGATCAATGACCACGATCACGTCGCGATTTCATGAATCACGAGTTTGTGCGGTCTTATACTTTGACCACTCCAAGTTACAAGTTAGCTAAATGCTACCCAGCTGCCACATGTCCTATGCCAATGGACGGTTCCTTTTATGGATTCAATGACTATCAGTCCCCTACTCTCGATCTGATGGTTTAGATATATTCTCCTACACACTCTTCTCTGGTTGTATGGATGTAGGCTCCAACGGTCCAGATTTTCCCTTGTGACTCGGCGATTCGCCCTTCAGGACTTTGGGGAAATCCTCACCTCTATTTCCCCGAATTGAACCAATGGTTCAGATCTGATTTTGATCACAGTCTATTTGTCACTCTTGAGATTTGATACGCTCTGAAACCTCCAAAGGGTTTCTTGACCTTTGCACTCCATGCAAGGTTCTTGCACACAACGGTACGATCCTTCCTGAGCTTGTTCAGGACTTAAGGAGTTCTGGGTTCCGTTTTCTTCGCAGAGAGCCTGTGTTGATCTACACTACCTCTACTGAGCTTAACAAACTTCGTCCTCCAAGGACTCTAAACAATTAGGAGGGTTGGCATGCGTACATGAAACTGTGTCTGTGGTCGACGAACACACAGTTCGTGACTTTGCCTTATGACTCCACAGGACACAAGCGTTTACGAGTTTAAAATCATCTCCTAACCATATAATTTCTTACTGGACTAGTTATACAATCAAGCAAAAATAAGGGAGATACAGTATATCCATTAAGAAATATGCACAATTCCTAAAACATACACAGTATAACCAATTCATACATAGTTACGGCTAAATTACACAGGGTAGAAAATCACTTATCTATTACATGTTGCCTCCAACCAACTGACTGTGGGTGTTCGTCCTTCCACCTGACCATAGGCTCAAAGGAATTCATTCTTAGCACTCTGGCCACCCCCATGCCACGCCATGATATCACCAGGGAATTCTCACACTTCTCAGGAGTTATGTCTCTGTCCCAGCTTTTGCTCGGGTCCTGTTCTCTGCAACTCATAGATTTCTCTTTCAGTTATGACCTCGGCTAGGTTTCTCAGATGCTCCTTGGCAGCAAGCTCACGGGCTTCAGTTCATGACTCGCTAGAGAGCTTCGCGCATCTCCCTTGTGAGATTATGCTCCCTTTGTCTGGTTTCTTCTCTCCCGTGTGTATCCCTCTTACCTTGGAAGGTTTGCCGACCTATCATGTTCCTTCTGTCAAAAGGAAGCTCAGGTCTACAGGTCCCTGCAGTACTTCGGGCTAACAACCCATGTTTCCATTCATGGGGGTGGTTGATTGTTCAACCACCAGTCCTTTCTTCATTAACTGATTTCTTTCCTTGGGATTCGAAGGAGGTTTGTCATCCTCATCAACGGAAATTTGGGGTTATTTGTCATAATGAACCCTCTCTTATAGTTTTCACATTCTTCCTCTAGTGATATCATGGCCAGTAATTTCAAGGCTTCACCCCCATAGTTAGTCATTGGAAACTCAGTCAATAATACATTTACATTGTCCTCACGCCTTAGCATGGTAATTCCTATTTTATGATTAATTACAAATTGGGGGAAATAGGGTATTACAAATGAGGTTCCATCGACTATGTTGTGAATAACCCTTGTGGGGGGGAGGAATTTTGCAACACCATGGTTTAGGAAGGAGGAGTAAGTGTAGGTTAAATTCTTTCTTAACCTTGATAAGTTATGGAAAACAAACAATTATTTGCTTCTTCCTCCAATTGATAGGGTGTAAAAAAGAGTGGACAATGGTAAGTGCAATGTTCATAGACCACAAAAAATGAACAAGGATGTTTGGTTTTCAATTGAGGAGTTTTTCCCTACTTTGGAGGATTATTGGGAATCTAATTGGGATTTGTGAAATTCTAGTTTCCCTTAGTATTAGCAAGTGAATTAGAGGTATTTCCCCCATTCCCTTAATTATGGCTTCTCACTTTATTTTCCCCCTTATTTTTCTTTTTTTTATTATTATGAATGGTTTGTTATTCTTTTTAAGTGTTGGGAGTATTTTTTTTGGCATAGACCTAACTATGTGGAGAAGGATTAGGATAAATTTGATTTATTTTGGGTTTATACATTGGATCCTATGGTCCTAAATGTCCTATA
This sequence comes from Picea engelmannii, assembly GCA_009831015.1. Taxonomy (NCBI): domain Eukaryota; kingdom Viridiplantae; phylum Streptophyta; class Pinopsida; order Pinales; family Pinaceae; genus Picea; species Picea engelmannii. The sequence continues at coordinate 1,566,193 of ML781207.1, read as the reverse complement.
GGGGCTCCAGGAAAAGGGTAATATGGATTATAGGTTGAGGGAGTCACTTATGAAGTACAAGAACCTCTACATCATGTGCCACTACACAAAGAATCCTATATGAGAGGAAGTGTAGAATGGGTAGAATAGAAGTACTAGATCACATAGGGGAGAAGGTATGAGATTGATTATAGGGATTATAGGTTATATGAGCGTTCCCATAAGAAGGTATACCAAACATAGGGTTCTCCACACCATAGCGATTTTTGTACACACTATTTAGTATAGGATAATACATAATTGTATGGGTTATAAGTATATGCAATCAAACCTATGACGCCATCTACAACATGGGATTCCCTTGACTAATCCGATTAAGTGGAATTGGAACAACATGGGATGTCATTGACTAATCACATTAAGTGGAATTGGAACAAGGGGCATCAGGAAGGATATAATACATGTAAATTGATTAAACATATATAAGGTCATATTATTGAGCCTTCATGATGTCTCAACTCCCTCATCATATCTAATGGCAAATATAGAAAAGGTTAGGAACATTGTGTCAGGCTGCTAGATTGAAGCTTTTAAGTGACCTGAAACACTAAATTGTCAAACCAGGGTTGGTAAACTTTGAGCTGATACATAGTATGTGCGGGTAAGGCTTTAGTCTCTATCTGAATGCTATCCTTAGAATAAAACACACACCTATTCCGAGAACTTGAATTTTAATAACTATCTTGAAACTGAGCATTTCCTATTTAAGTCATCAACAGAAAAAACAGTCTTGTGCTCAAATGCTGGTACTGCTATTTCTATTCGAAAGTGTGGTTCCACAAGATTATTTTACCTCTATGTTCGATAATTTACCATCATCACTCCTATTCCAGCCATGACACAAAGAGTATTTTCGAAGATGCATTCAATATGGTCATCAAAATGAATCTAAAGCTATCTACAGGAAAACAGAGTACTTGCCTAACTACTGGTACCAGGAGCTCCCTTTGTTCTAACTGCAATCTAACTGTTCTAAGCAGGCAAGGTAACTATTGTCTAACAAAGCAAAGCGCATGCTACTTCTGAGTTATATTCGAATTGAAAATGAAAAGCCAAACAATACCTCGTTCGTGCTCTTAACCCCTACAGGCATCAATCATGTGTTTTATATTCACCAACGCAAAAGATAACAGTATGTGGGAAATGATTATGTTGGAGAACGATTACACATAATTCTGAAACACTAAATCTACGATGCACTATGAGCTGCAGATATACTATTCAGTTAAGCAAACACTAACACACTGAAGCAACTAAATCTATGACATAACAAAGCTAAATCTATTGCAAAATAAGGCAGCGACTTGCACCGGTTTGGCGGGCCCAACCAAACGGCACAAACGTTGTGGGTACCAACCAGAGCCGACTAGATCATTCTATGCAAACACAGTGTAACTTCACGCCTCATTAACTCATAAGAACAATACTCAGATCATATGACAATCGAATAATATAACGTAACAGTAGTTTTTATTCAAAAACATAGGTTCACGGCATAACATAATCCAGAAACAATAACAACAACAACCCGTTCTCAGGAGTGAACATGGGTTTTATATCCAAATCCTTCTGTTTGTAACAGTCTAAAAAAAGGTACGTAAAACAAACGGATCCCCGATCCGAGAATAGTCTTGGAATCAAGTTTTTAAAACGTATTTCACATCTTCGTGACACGTAGTGTCACGAAGTGTGAACGATGAAGAATAATCGATCTAGGTTTATCATGATGCCTTCGAGCACCCTGTGGCGATGACTCCAGCTGTCATGTGAATCTCTCTGTCTCCCATTCGAACCATAACGCACACCATAATGCACAGATCTTGAGTGGCTCCAATGGTACCTCCACGGGTACGAGTTGGTACCTAGTACCGACATCCTGTTCCAAAAATAGAAGTGGTACCTAATCCAAGCGATATTAGTTCCAATACCAATTTAAAGCATTAAAGTGCATAAAAATAGCTTGAAATGCAAAGATACCTTAGGTAACCCCATCGAATGGTAGGGAGATGTTAATTATGTCAAAACGAGGGCAAAAGGGTGGTACTGTCATATAAGTGGAGGTCTGTGGTATATATTATAGGTAAAGAACATGGTCAAAACCGGGGACCAACATACCCCCACACTGAAGTCCTTGCCTGTCCTCAGGCAACAAAAATCAAAAACTGGTAGCCATCAAAGGGTTGTAGCGGCTGCAACCAGCATCTGTAGCCTCTCCTGCTTCTTCAGATTCCTCATTTCTTTCTTAAGGACCCTGTTGATTATAACATGCTTCTTAGCAATCCTCTGAATTTGCCTGTTCCTTTTGACAATACCCTTATTCCTCTGCTTTAACCTTTCAATTTTTGACAAGAGGTGATTTACCCTGAGCTTCAGGAGTTCGTTTTCGGTTTTAACATGTCTGTCCAATACACGGTACTCATGCAATTTCTCCTTCAATCTGCTATTCTTGCTCTCTAGTTTTTCCACCATTGATTTTAAGGATCGACTGGATGAAATCTCGCAGTGAGTTTCACATGTTTGGTCTTGTCTTGGCTGTGGTGAAGGACTAGATGCATGCGTGAGGTCTTCGGGACTTTGAGCAGGGGTGTGAAATCTATCAGAATTATGGTCGGAACTGAATTCGGGAGTAAACTGATCTGGGCTATGCTCATAAGTATCAGTTGGATCAAAGTTACGATCTGGGCTGAGTTCCTGGTTGTCAATTGAATCTGGATGAACGGGGCTGAGTGTAGAAGTGTCAACTAGATGGGGTTCAGGGGTGAGCTCTCTTGGCATCTGAACGGGGGTACCGGTTGGTACTTGAATGGATTCATTCTGCACAATTTTCTTGGGTGTAGTGGCCTGCCGATTGGTTCTACGATTTTTTCGAATGAGCTAGGACAAAGTCCAGGTCATCTCAAATGGCTCCGGGGCCTCCTCGTGACCATCTATACTTTTCAATCTTTCTTGTGTGGGGTAATTGGGTACCGAGTTGTCTATTCCCGACAACATACTTTTACATTTTCTCTTCGGGTTCCTCCTAGGCTTATCAGCTGACTCGGCTAGTTCCTCCACATCAATTATGATCTCGGTAGCTGGGGGAGAACTCGGGGCTTCGATGTCCGCTTCTGTAGGTGTGTTGGCCTTCCCAGTTTCAGCATTGGTTTCTACCTCGTCATGAATTGAAGGTTCGGGCTCAGGGTCCCCAGCAGAGTCTTTGGTCAGGGTTTTGACTTTCTTTTGCTTGGAGTTTGACTTTTTGTGTGGGGGAACAGGCTTCACCTTCTTAGCTTTCGACTGGGCACGGGCGAGGGTTTTTACAGTGAAGAGGTCCCAAGTCTCTTGCTTTTTCAACAGTGCAGCTGTAATCAATATTTTAACTAGACCGAAGTGAAATAAACTCCCCCGAAACTCACTAACCCTTTGGACCTGTTCAGCCATCCTTTTCAAACTTTTTAACAAGAAAAAGGGTATGTTCAACGGAGTACCTGTGAAGTGTAACAAAAGTCGCGCATGGCAGGGGAATATAATGGTATATCGCCCCTCGCAAGTTAGGTAGCGCTGGAGGATGACCAACACTTGAGCCCACCGTGGCTCCAGCCAAGACTGCGACGTTCCCCCGGACCATTTCGTGTCCCGGTACTGAGGTTTCAACAACTGTGCACAGAGCTTTTTATCCACCGGTTGTCCCTTCGTCCATCTTTGGCCTGTAGTGGGAAATTGAATTGCCTCTGCAATGAACTCCTCTGTGACCCCGAACTCAAGTTCGCCCACCTTGGCGGTCTCACCATCGAACTGCAGCGCAAACAGGAGTGTGATTGCATCGTTATGCCCATCGAACTTTTTCAGAAATGGCTCCCACCCTGCTTGCTTGAAAATGTCTCTCGTTGCCCCATATTCCGGGAGGGCTTCCAGGTCGGCGTATGTTTCTGGTTCGTGTCGATTGGCTACCATGGCTCTTCTTGGCATAACAGGGAAAGTCGATTGGTGGCAGCGGAGGTTGGATGAGGCGACGAGGGGACGAGAGCGGTGAGAGGAGAGAATGCGATAGGGAATGTGGTGAAAGGAACGGTCAGGACGAAACGATATGAGAAGATTTGAATTTCTGTGGAGATAGATAGGGTGTCGGATCATGATGGAGGTCGTACGAGGGTGTAGAGTTATCATATCCGAGTCAAATCGAACTTAGTCCCGGTAATGGTGGATGTTTATGACGTGAAATGTTATGGTAGGTTAGTTCGTTTAGGTACAGGTCGTGGAAATGATGGAACGTTATGGAGTAATTAAGGTACCCTTGGTTCAACTATTAATATGCAGATTAATACAATAAATCAATACGAACTTAAACGCACCTGAGTTA